>CM034360.1:84302128-84316302 GCA_019925275.1 Mytilus edulis | reverse complement strand
GGTCAAACTTATGAGTATGGCGTTGTTAATCTATTGATCTTTGTGAAGAGGAAAGATTTTTCCCAATGTTGCAGTTGTTTGGTGTGCAATTTGAGATTTTTCTTTGAAAAGACTGGAAAGGCACATAGAAGAATTAAAGTTAAAAAGGGGGATAAAACAATATCCCTGGATGAGTACATGAAACTGCCTTCGTTCTTGTTGAATAAAAAGCGTTGTGAAAAGCTGATGAAAAGTAGACTTTATTTAATTCCATGGCACCCTGCTGTGTTAAGTGCATAAAAGAAACCATAAAGATTGCAGGGTTTTTGACCCATTTGTTGAAGTTTTAGGGAAATCAAACTTCCGCTAAAATTTCAAAATTTAAAAAAAAGTTTAATATTTTACTTTAAAATTTTGAAACACAGTAAAAACTTAAAGTCTAGAATAACAACCATTCAAGAAAACAAAACTGAGTCCTTAAATGAAATAAGAAATCTACGTGCCTCAATAAATAAACATTTAGATGAAATCGAAAAGAAATTAGTGGATGATTTATCTGCAGAATATGATAAGATAAGAATAAAATATGACCATCTTACTAGTGAAATGGAAAATAAGAAGAAATCGATTCAACGCTTGCAAAATGATTTTTCAAAAATAACCCTGTATGCAGCAGATCTGCAGATTTACGTAGGTTTGCAATATTTGGAGAAGTTGGCATCAGAAGAAGTTGGATATCTCACCGAATTGCAAAGAAAGGGTCAATTGGACGAGATCCGCTTGGAGTCGAAATTTTCCTCTGATTTAAAATGTTTAATCAATAATGTTGAGACGTTTGGCAATGCAGTAGTACATTCGTCACCGTGTACTTTGCAGCTTAAAACTTCTGGCAAATATCAAGTACATTTGTCAGTTCCACCTAGATTAACGATTGATGGTATCAAACCGAGACTGAAAACAACACTGAAAATACCCCAAAAATATATCGAAGGTTGTCAGATTTTACCTGATGGTAGAATTCTTATTCTTGATTCAGTCAGTAAAAGTTTGATTTTGTTTTCACAAGACGTGGAATACAGTGAAACCCTTATAGTTTTCGAGGACGAGCCAAGTGATATTTGTTATATCAAAGACAATTTGATAGCCGTGACCTCTTTTGATAAACACAACATCTTGCTCATTGACCTTATCAAGAAAAACGTTATAAAGACTATTATAGTAACACATACATGTTATGGCATCGACAGCAATGGTGAATCATTAGTAGTTAACATGGACAGTAATCCAATGAAACTTCTACTAATGGATGTCGACGGCAACACCTTATCCGACATCAGTGTATCAGGAGAGTATACTGTTCACTCAGCACTGTATAAAAACAATATCATGTGTACAGATTGGAAAAGTAACTGCATATCTTGTTACACCAACAACGGAGTTTTATTGTGGACATACAAACATGAAGACATTCGCAAACCATTTGGGATAACTGTTGACAAAAATGGATTCATTTATGTCGCATGCAAAGGAAATGACAAGATAGTAGTGTTATCAAAAGACGGAAAAACGAGTAAAACTATATTGTCCAAGGAAGATGGAATTGTTAATCCAATTGCTATAAACATAGACAAAACATCGTCTACGCTTCTTGTTACAAATGTCTCTAATGGTCAAGCCTACTTACTAGTATTCGATATTTAGAAATTAGAACAGTCGAAATTTGTATTGATTGTAGCAATTATTTTGCATCGGTCTTTTTGTTTTTGGTTGTTGTGGGGCTAACATTCTTTATTATATTCATATTTTATCAAGAATATTTAGTTTTTTTCTTTTGTCTTGAATATGCAACCTTATATTTAAAATACAATGTAATTATATCACAGAATATGGAAATAAATCAAAATTCAGTTCTCTCAAGAGTTATTCCTCTTCTCCCTTTTGGAGATGAATATACAATCCAATATTTAAAATACAATGTTAATTTTGAATACAATCAAAATTCAGTTCTCTCAAGAGTTATTCCTCTTCTCCCTTTGTAGATGAATATATAATTCAATATTTAAAATACAATGTAAATTGGAATACAATCAAAAGTCAGTTCGCTCAAGAGTTATTCCTCTTCTCCCTTTGGAGATGAATATATAATTCAATATTTAAAATACAATGTAAATTGGAATACAATCAAAAGTCAGTTCGCTCAAGAGTTATTCCTCTTCTCCCTTTGTAGATGAATATATAATTCAATATTTAAAATACAATGTAAATTGGAATACAATCAAAAGTCAGTTCGCTCAAGAGTTATTCCTCTTCTCCCTTTGGAGATGAATATACAATCCAATGTTTAAAATACAATGTAAATTGGAATACAATCAAAATTCAGTTCTCTCAAGAGTAATTCCTCTTCTACCTTTGGGGATGAATATACAATTCAATATTTAAAATACAATGTAATTTGGAATACAATCAAAATTCAGTTCTCTCAAGAGTTATTCCTCTTCTCCCTTTGGAGATGAATATACAATTCAATATTTAAAATACAATGTAAATTGGAATACAATCAAAGGTCAGTTCGCTCAAAAGTTATTCCTCTTCTCCCTTTGGAGATGAATATACAATTCAATATTTGAAATACAAGGTAAATTGGAATACAATCAAAATTATATCACAGAATATGGGAATAAATCAAAATTCAGTTCTCTCAAGGGTTATTCCTCTTCTCCCTTTTGGAGATGAATATACAATCCAATATTTAAAATACAATGTTAATTTTGAATACAATCAAAATTCAGTTCTCTCAAGAGTTATTCCTCTTCTCCCTTTGTAGATGAATATATAATTCAATATTTAAAATACAATGTAAATTGGAATACAATCAAAAGTCAGTTCGCTCAAGAGTTATTCCTCTTCTCCCTTTGGAGATGAATATACAATCCAATGTTTAAAATACAATGTAAATTGGAATACAATCAAAATTCAGTTCTCTCAAAAGTTATTTCTCTTCTCCCTTTGGAGATTAATATACAATCCAATATTGAAAATACAATGTAAATTGGAATACAATCAAAATTCAGTTCTCTCAAGAGTAATTCCTCTTCTACCTTTGGGGATGAATATACAATTCAATATTTAAAATACAATGTAATTTGGAAAACAATCAAAATTCAGTTCTCTCAAGAGTTATTCCTCTTCTCCCTTTGGAGATGAATATACAATTCAATATTTAAAATACAATGTAAATTGGAATACAATCAAAAGTCAGTTCGCTCAAAAGTTATTCCTCTTCTCCCTTTGGAGATGAATATACAATTCAATATTTGAAATACAAGGTAAATTGGAATACAATCAAAAATCAGCTTTCTCAAGAGTATTCCTCTTCTCTCTTGGAAATGATAATACAATTCAATATTTAAAATACAATGTAAATTTGAATACAATCGAAATTCAGTTCGCTCAAGAGTTATTCTTCTTCTCCCTTTGGAGATGAATATACAATCCAATATTTAAAATACAATGTAAATTGGAATACAATCAAAATTCAGTTCGCTCAAGAGTTATTCTTCTTCTCCCTTTGGAGGTGAATATACAATCCAATATTTAAAATACAGTGTAAATTGGAATTCAATCAAAATTCAGTTCGCCCAAGAGTTAGTCTTCTTCTCCCTTTGGAGATGAATATACAATCCAATATTTAAAATCTATAATACTAAAATAACGAGGTCCGATTTGTCAGCCGTCATCGGGTAAAAACGACAAATTGAAGAATTCAACTTTATATATATAGCTGATATAGGACAATGGTGTAGATTAAAAATTACGCCACTCCAGACCCTTTTGTTTTCCACATAATTAATATTGCCAATAATTAACAAGTTCCGGGTCGAATCCGATACCGATACCAATAGTTACCTATTACCTTATATGTACGTTCCGCATCTGACAGGCGCACCACCAAACGGTGTATTTAAGATTTTGCTATATACACGGGTCATAATCACAGGGTTGACACTACTAAATTCAATCATTGTCAATGTTTTCCCTATTGTAGTATTTTAATCAGTAAGACTTTCCAAGATAACAATACGAATACTAAAAAAGCGGGACTTAAAATAAGGCGTATAGGTACAGTTTTCAATTTGTTAGCGGGTATGACGTAAAACAGCGATTCAAAGAATTCAACTTTATTTATAACTAATATAGGACAATGCTGTTGATTAAACAAATACTCCATTCCAGGACCTTTTGTTTTCCAAATAATTAATATTAGTACCAATAATTGATACGTTCCAGGTCGACAGGTTCAAACAGAAAGATTTGAAAGCAGAGAAAACTGTGTATCTTATAATTGGCATGACTTTGTCAGATGACAATACCAATACTAAAATAAGGCTTACGCATAGTTCTATACTTTAATTTCTATACTTTAATTCAGTCACGGGCCCGCGATATCACGAGTGTGCTCTAGTACAATGTAAATTGGAATACTATCAAAATTGAGTTCGCTCAAGAGTTATTTCTCTTCTCCTTTTTGGAGATAATGGAATAAAATATTGGTCTGCTTAGGGACGACATCGAAAGATCAACGTAGGATAAAAACTTAATTCAAATAGTTCGGGGTGGAAATGGGGGGTGGGGGGGGGGGGGGGGGGGTGCAGTGAAAAAACTATGCGATTTAAGTTTTTTTTATCCTACATTGAACTTTTGATGTCGTCCCGTATTAGATAGTAATGGACAAACGTGTGTGGATATAGAAATATGGCTACTTGGACATTGATATTTCTGTTTGGCAGTAATTAAGACCAATACTTAGAGGGTATCCGTTTGACATTGAAAATGTATGAAAAACACAACAGTGGACGGTGGGAATCATATATTTTGGTTAACGTTGTTTCTAAGTTCACGTTTGAGAACAATTGCAAATACCTTTTAAGATTTTAGTTTGAAAAATAGGGGCGAAAAATACCAGAGGGACAGTCAAACTCATAGATAGAAAATAAACTGACAACGCCATGGCTAAAAATGAAGAAAGGAAACAGACATATAATAGTACACGTGACACAACATAGAAAACTAAAGACTAAGCAACACGAACCCCACCAAAAACTGGGGACGATCTCAGGTGCTCCGGAAGGGTTAGCAGATCATGCTCCACATGTGTCACCCGTCGTGTTGCTCATGTTATTACAAACCCGGTAAATAGTTGATGCCCTGAAAAGAAAATGTGTGCCCAACATTTTATTCCTTGAACCTTTTCGTTATTTTTTTTTTTTTTTTGCATCCGTACCTGTTATTTCAGAATAAGAAAAGCGAGAAATTTATCCAGCATCAAGAAGACATGATTGACTGTATGACCAAAACTGTTTATTGACTACTGATAGGAGTTATTGCCTTTGAATGCCATTTTTTCAATACTATCTACATGTAATATCTTTTGAAATTATGAATAAAGGGTGTGAAGTAAACGTTGAAACGAGACACCAACCCAACGACAAAGATACCCAAATGGCATCTAGAGGACAACTTATGTATACAAAGTATAATCGCTCATACATGTTAATAAATCGCAATAAATCGTTATTGTTCCGTTGATATTTATCTTCTGACTTACGGTCGACATTCTTGGAAGACCTATAACGAATGATTCCGGTAATACGGGATAACACGGTTCGATGGGATAGAAATTCGCAAAATCAAAATATGAAGGAAGTTCGCGACGGGGTGACTTTTTCCGAAGTTTCCAGTTAGATACCTTGTGTTATATTAAAGTTTATAGGTATTTTTTGCTGGCTTATTAAGTAAGTAGCGGTGTAATTCAAAACTTTTTAGTTGCATGTCTAGTCATTTATTTCGTAACAACATTTGTCCATTGCGAGTCTCGCGTTCTTCAAAATAAGAATTACACGAATGGTTGTATGTAGTATAAAAGATAGTACTATTCAAATTAGATTTCAGCAGCAAAGAATAGCAAATTTGCTGACTAAATATCCCAGTTAAAACATAACCAAGCTGTTGCTTTCACTAATGACATTTCTAACCCGGTATTTTTTCCGTTAACTAGTTGTTTCCAACAATTGTAGCAGAAAATTAAACCTCTCTATCGTGCATCAATCTTAATGGGTATCAGCCAGCTAGGAAATGGGATTTCTTCATTCGTAATAGAAAAGATGCCCCCTACGTCAACGAAAATTTATAAAACATCACATTTTGATAACGAGGTCATTAAATAGCCACATTATTGCATTAGACAGAAAAATCAAATTTAGTCACACCATTGAATGGACAAATCCACTGGGGTTCTATCGCCTGATGAATTGAAGTGTTCATTTAGTCAACTAATGATTATTTTCATGCGAAGATTAAGATTTTGAATAAGATAGTATGATTCATTTAAAAAAATGTTGCGTGATTTGCCATTAATGGATGCAACAGGACACACTACAACAAATGGAAATAAAATAATAGGAATATGATTTGTATTTTGAATTCTCTTCCCATCTACAGCTATGTAGTACAAATAAAATGATACTAGAAGATGCCAGCGAAATCGCGGTACAATTGGGCAAATGTTAAAACAAAGAGACACAGTGATAAGGTGGACACAGTAAGGATTTGGACACTGTTAATGCATTTAGTTCTAAAAAGTGTTGAAAATGACGAACATTGTGCAAACTAACCCGTTTATCTCGGTTTGATGATAAAAATATTAAATACACTTAGAAAAGTCGTCGGGTGCCTGTGTTTATACATCAAAAGGTGATTACTTCGACACGCTTTGAGCCCATTACGTTTTTGGACAGTTCTCGGCTCCTAAGTAAAAAGGGTGGATGTAGTTCAATTTAGAAAAATGCTGCACTTACACTATATACGTACATGATCTTTATATGCCTAATTGTCCTATTTTCTATCCTTTCTTCTTACTTCCAATTGGATTTTGCGGGCAGTACATTATGATCATGCGCGAAAGCATATAAGACACCGATGGATAATAGTCTCCGATTTTGGAGGAAAACAAATGTGTTTTGGGGTTGATATTTTTCACGTATAACACATATTTCTCAACAAGGATATTTGTGACTTTGCCTGTCATCAGAAAATGTAAAACACTCCTTGTAACTGTCTAAAAGAATTAGTAAAAAATAAAATTAAGAATGGAAATGGGGAATGTGTCAAATAGATGTCTAACAAACCGACCAAAGAGCAGAAAACAGCGCAAGACCACCAAAAGGTTTTCAACTGCTTCCATGGCAAGCAGAAAAATTGATAAACTATTGCGTGTATATCTTTAATACATTTAACCGACAATAGTTATCAAAGGTACCAGGATTATAATTTAGTACGCCAGACGCGCGTTTCGTCTACACAAGACTCATCAGTGACGCTCATATCAAAATATTTATAAAGCCAAACAATTACAAAGTTGAAGAGCATTGAGGATCAAAAATTCCAAAAGGACGTGCCAAATACGGCTTAACCGACAACTTATGACCTTGATATATATCACTTAAAATCAAGTTCGGGTCTTAGCACCTTATCGGCTTACAGGAACATATTTTACATGAGGGCCTTTAATTTCCTAGACCATTATTCTCTATTCTTTATGTTTTAATACCCCATTATTCTCTTGTAATTCTTTCAATTTTAACCCTTTATTCTGCCCTTTTTTACCATTACTAACGTCTATTTTAACACCATCAAAGCCCTCTTGCATAGTGTTATGTTGTCTGTATGCATGCTTACAAAAAAGAAGCAAAAGTGCAATCAAAAACAATAATATGATACATGTACAAACACATGGTCTAAAGACATGATAATTGAACTGCTTTTGGATCGAGCGCAACTGATGAGTCTTGTAAAGACAAAACGAGAATATAAATGTACTAATTATGAGCCCAGTGTTTGCTATCAATGTGGTGGGAAAAATTAAGTATGGGACGTAATATATTCGGCCGCACAAAAGAAAACTACATGCATTTAGTTAAAATTGCAATTTACACCAGTTTGACATATCTTACTGGAATTTATTCTAGGCAAATTGGTGTGAATCATTTAAGATTTTAATCGAAGTTCATGTATTATTTATTAATTAAACGGAAATTATTGCAAGTCGTTTCAATTACTATACCGTTTTGCCAATTTAATATCAAAAGAAGCAATACTTGTCAAATTTTCACTTATAATTGCCTCAATTATTCACAAGCTTGGTGGAATAACACTATATAGTGAATGCAATGAACAAAATATTTCCCGATATTGACAACATGAAATCGATTCTCGGTAAAAATGATGTATTGAATGAATAGAAATGAACAGGTTATGATTAGAAATTAATTACAAGTGACAGATATCTTTAGCATAAAAATTGTAGCTTAAAGTTTATTGACCACAACAATATTGATATATTATAAAAGTGTGTTAAAATATTCAAATTTGGAAATCTTCTTTCTTTTTAGCATATATTATTTTCATTAGAACTTAAGACAGATTTGTTTCTTCCGCATATTTTTCTGTGGGACTGCAATTTGGAAAGTAACCTAACATTCATTCCGATTTTAAAACTCAACCTGCTGGGTTTTTTTCAAGAACAGTTTCCTTAGTAGTAGTCACATCAGAAAAAAGTAGTCATTTCCGCTAATAAAGTAGTTCTTCTTTTGAAACATCCGTTTCAAAACGTAGAGCTAAAATAGTATGGTCCTTAATGATTAATCATTTTATTTTTTTAGAATTTCCGTGAAAATTATTTACGTCATTTACGTCATATCACTATTACGTTGTTCGCTGCTTTGTCTTTCGGTATGAACACAAAAAGCTTTGCGTACTTGAATAAAATTGAGAATGGAAATGGGGAATGTGTCAAAGAGACAACAACCCGACCATAGAGAAGACAACAGCAGAAGGTCACCAACAGGTCTTTATATATTTAAACCTTGATTTCTTAGTTATTTTCGAAATTTCCCATGTTAATATCTATTATTCCATATATTTTACAACATGATGAAAACATCTTTAATGTCGACATGGCAACACTCAATCAATTCTCTATCTTCTTGTGAACGATATTCTGCTCTTTTAAGAAAGTTAATATATATTCTCGGTCTTTAATGGTGTTGAGGTCCCCTGTTATAACACGGAAGACTGTTTTGACCGCTTTTCCCCAGTATGGGGATGTTAATCCAATCACCTTGTGTAGAGAAAAAAATGCTGAACTGTGCGTTCAGGAACCATTGTAGCAACTTTCTGATTAACATACATGTTAAGTTGCAAGGCAATGTTCCTGTCCTATCCTACTTACCATGTGAGGCCAGTGGTATAGTCCAAATCAGTCTGGAAAAAAGTTGATAATATATTGTGTCTATGCTTCACTTTAGCGTGGACACATGGTCTTGTACATGATCATATTGTTACTGAACGTTGAGCAAACCACATTCAATCATTCATATTTTAAGCTGGTCGTTTTATTTTCGTAGTTCTGTTACGAATTTATTATTCTTTTTACATGGTGCAGACATTTTAAAATATGTGGAGTGATAGTTTCTAATTGTAATGTAGTTTTTTTCTCTTTGCAACATATGTAAATTTCATTAGTTTTTCAAAATGTATTTAATATGTTTACATCCGTGTTTAACGCCTCGGGCACCGTAATGCATAACATCTAGGTAAACACAATAATAATTATGTCTGTTTTAAGCGGATGTAACCTTAACCATAATAGTTAAAAGTGCACCTCGATGAAATCATAAACTATTATGACCTAAAGTGGAGTAATAAGCTACATTTGGAAAAAAAAAAAAAACAGGTACCGAATACACGATACTCTCAGTTTATAGCGTGTAAAATCTTGTGGTGTTATGGCTTTATTCAATACAAGACATATTTGGATGGTTGTTTTGTGTAGCTTGATCCTGGTTCTTGTTTATTACATAATCTCACCATTTATACGCAGTTATGGGGTCAAGGACGTTGTTGTTCATAGAGGAACCGGTACCTATGTCTTGGATCACCCTGATGGTATGGTAAATGGTACTCTAGCTTGGTCACAACATGGCCAAGATAGATATATAGACAAGTTTCTACACGGTTAAAGAAATGGATTTTTCGTTGAAATCGACGGTTATGATGGGGAAGATTATTCAAATACACTGTTCCTACAAAAAGGAACGGGGCTGGACAGGCTTACTAGTGGAAGCTAATCCATACATGTATCAAATAATGTTGAAGAAAGATAGATGTTATATGGCCAACGCTTGTATTAGCAACTCTGAGCCGTATATGACCCTTATTGTAGCTGGTGCTCTCACGAGCGCAAAAGGAAACACTAACAGACGACCAACGCAGACGTTTGAAAAACGTGAAAAAATACGGTAAGGCAGACCATTGGTCTCATGCTGGTGAAAAGATTACGGTGCAATGTTATTCTCTTCTTTCACTTTTGAAAGAAATAGGTCAACGTCATGTCGATTATTTTTCGCTTGATGTAGAGGGCGCTGAAATGATGATTTTGGAATCTATTGATTGGAAGGAATTAGACATAGATGTTCTGACGATAGAAACACAAGATCGTCGAGACCAAATTCTAAAATTTATGAAAAAAGTTGGATACAAATGGATTAGAAAGCTTAACAGAGATGACATATTTAAAAAAGATAACAATAAATTATTAGATTAAATGTGTTAATTGTTTAGAAATAAATATGCCCTTAGAGATAAAAATTCCAATTGGAAGATTCCCGAAGTAAAATCAATTTACTATTTCAAATGAGTTTTATGATGTCCATAGGAGTGAAACCGAAAGGTTAACTTTACAAAAAAAAATTCTCTTTGTAGATAACGGTCCTAATTTTAAAATTTATGAGACAATAGATACAAAAACCTTTACAAATTCTAGAAAATTACGATTCCATATTTAACGCTTTGTTCAAACCAGATAAGAAATGTATATTTTTTTACAATTTAATCTTAGATATCAAGAATATTTTTTTTTCCTAAAAACATTTAGCGGAAGCGCTTCATACAAAATGTACTTCGGTTAACGCTTTTACACCCCAATAAATTTACAAAAAGAAGCATTCAATTCTTAAATAACATTAATTTAGATGAACTACACTCTACATGCCTTGAGTGGGTTGGTTTTTTTTTATCCTTTCCCAGATTGCACTTTTAAACATCTCAAATACGGTTCATTTCTTTTTATATTCTGTTCAAACTAGGACATGATAATTGATCAGATTCTTTATTAACGATACCAATAACTATTAAATTGGATTTAAATTACCACTTTCATATTAAATTATTCGAATAGAAAGCTTGTACGTTTTGAATAAACGATTTCAATCTTATTGTTTCTAGAAATTGAATTAAGTTGAAGTTGGTATAAAATAAACCTCGTGGTTTGCTTTTATTTGATCTAGAATCAAATGTTTGATAAATATCCAAAATTCAATACAGTAAATGCTCTCTCTAAATAGTTTTCTTGTTTATATTAGGAAATTAGGACTCTTTATGATTGATTGCCTGAACTATTTCCGTTTCATCGTTTTATATAAAATCATTTCCTTTCTGTTTGCATTTTTCTCATCTTGTAATTGGGGATTAGTGAAATCAAACATTTTAGATCGTTAATTGCGGTATCTAAAAACCACAAACTATCTTATTTAAGTTCCTGGAAAGACGCGTGCAAACAACGGGACATACAAAACATAAAGACATTTTATTTGCAAATAAACTAATAAATTCCCTTGCGATTGGCATTTATTTGTAAAATATCTGCATCAAAAACCGAGTCATTGAAAAGAATCTTCAATAAATATTTGTTTGTTATTCATTTATTGGTTTCAAATGATTTCTGAGCAAGTTAATTGGTGGCGATCTTCCGCTACAGTCTAGATTTATTAAGATAACGAATTTATGGTTTTCGTTTACTATATATTGCTTTATATAAATATACATAAACTCATCATAGATACCAGAATTACAATGATATAGTTACGCCTGACTCATCAGTGATGCTCAAATCAAAAAATGTGTAAAAGGCCAAATAAGTTTGTTTCGAAGTCAATCGATTTTAGTACACTTTTTATGGAAATAGTATAGGTTAACTGTACTTGCGAATATAATATAATGTTTCATATAGCCATGCAAGTGGAATTGAAATTACACAAGAGATACTTTTTACAACTGTTCTTGTAGAATTTCTTTTTAGATCGGCATACACCTTTGAAATTTGAAAGTCTACTTAAGATGGTGGCATTACTGTTAGAAATATTACTGCTCCTTAGTTGACTTCGTTCACCTGCCTTGGGTACACAAAAGGCCAAACTAATACTGGAAAAGCTAATAGTACCATTTTCCCTTTAATGGCTTCCGCGCCTCATATAACATGTCGGTCAGCACTTTACTACTTAAAACAAAATTTTAATAAAGCATTCAGGTCTTAAATATTGATAATTTCGGGACTGCCAGGCTAGCTGGAAATTAAATTTCTGAGAAAATGAAAGTAAAACACGAGGTTGACGTGGACAAAAGGTCATTCACTTTTAATCCATATCTTATGAATTTGGTCTTAGAAACGTATCTATTGTTTTGTGGAAACCAAATTAAAATCTTTCTGAGAATCACAAGTATGTTCTCTAAAGTATCTTCGCCTCTATTTTATCATCAAAGTCGCATTTTATCATTAACGACGTAATTATTTTTCATTTCCAGTGTCTATGCGCTTAAATGACACCATTTAGAAACATCAGTATGGCAAGACGAGATAAATGTTTTATGTCCAAAATCCCAGTGACCATTTGTTTTGGATAGGCCAAATCTGTTTATTGTTTGTTTTGTGTTTAGTCAAATGTCAAACTTAATATATAAGATAAAGATGTGGAATAATTCCCACTGAGACAACTATATGCACCAGAGTCTAAATAAAGTGGATTATTTAAGCAATTAGAGGTCACCATACGACCTTCAATGATTTAAACAAATACTAGATAAATGCCCCTGACTTGACAAAATGGGAAACTATTCGAAAATAATCAACGGTATGATTTATGACAAAACAATTTACGAAAAACACATACACATTCAAGTCGACACATCACCGACAATCATTGAAATACTAGCCAGTTGGAAAAAACCTTCTTATAACATATTTCATGCAGTTTCTCGCCATTTTTAAAAATGCATATGTTCAATGAAGTAAATAGGCAGTTGTTTATATTATTATTATAAGATGTAATGTTGTTATGGTTGTTATTATTGTAAATATTGTTGTTTTTGTTTTTGTTGTTATTGTTATGGTTGTTGTTATTGATTTTGGTATTTCGTTTGCTTATATTGTTATTATTGATGCTTTTGTTATTTTGTTGTTATTGCTGGCATCATAATAAACTGGTCCGCCGTTCTGTCTATAGGTGTCATACCACCAATTAAAAGTCCCTATCTGTTCAGCCAAATTTTGCAATTTTCACAGCTTTCTAAATATTTTACCTTAAGTTTAACTTCATAGAAACTAGGTATATCCTGAATCGTTCAGGTGTCACCTTTCTGCATGCCAATTTTCAACATACATTCAAAATCATATAAGAAAGAAGAGAGCTTCCGAAAGGAGGTACCACTAAAAATAAC
Organism: Mytilus edulis; assembly: GCA_019925275.1. Lineage (NCBI taxonomy): Eukaryota > Metazoa > Mollusca > Bivalvia > Mytilida > Mytilidae > Mytilus > Mytilus edulis. Next base: position 84,302,715 of record CM034360.1, on the reverse strand, counting down.
CCCTGGTTTTCTGGAAATCTTAAATTAGTATACTATGGAGCGCATTAATCCTCAATTTTTAATGCAAACTCATAAACAGGTAAATTTTGGCTTAAAATGGTCTTAATATATTTCTCTTTCAACAAAACTTTCATTTCTGCAAATTTGTTGGTTAGTTTAGGTGAACAATGACATCAACTGCACTATTTTTTGTCCGAGTAGGCCTACTTTCACGTTCTAAATTTGAGGGAGTAATTGGTGGTATGACACCATAATAAACTGGTCCGCCGTTCTGTCTATAGCTTCGCACCGTCAGTGTATCGATAAGTGAACACAACAGGGGTCCAGTTTAGCATCATAATTAACCACATAATGGTTTCGGGCATACATATGATCAATTTCATTATCCCTCGAAAAACATACGATTTTTGAGTTTTAGAGAAAATAAACTATTTTCGTCTCAGCTAACTTTGAAACCGCACCATCAAATGGAAGCACGAAAAGCTAAGAAAAAATGAAACTGGCCTAAGCAAAATATATTTGTACGTTGTATTTCTATTTCGTGTTATCTTTGTAAACACAAATGCATCAATGGTTATTTTATGGTT
>CM034360.1:84245277-84302028 GCA_019925275.1 Mytilus edulis | reverse complement strand
GTGTGGCGCAGGAACTATCTTTCTTGAAAAGTCTCAAGATAAATTCAATTGCGAATAAGAATAAGTTTTACTCAATCTTTAATTTTCCTAACTTAAATTATTGATATATATCTTAATATCTAGTAAACATTTGAGAAGGTACATGTATTAAAGTGCAAACACACCCACACACACGCTTCTTTCATAATGACTAGTTACAAACAAGCTACAGTTATAGAAGACATAAATACATGCAAAATGGGATATATACGTCTTTTTGACAACACAACAAACCCATGAACAGTTTAAATACACCTAGGGACTTGTATCGGGTTTTCAAACACATAAAAGTTTATATAAGTTATATACCAAGCTTCCCTACGTTTTTGTTATGGAACAAAACTAAGCATTGGTTCCTGACTTTGACTTGCAGCCAAAACTATCCGCCCAGTCATCCCTATTGATAAACGGTGTAGTAATTCCTGTCTTAAATACGAATCAGATATTTCCCCTTGAACCACATTGAAAAATTGTTGAATATCAAATGTGGAAATATGGTATGATTGCTAATGCTTTGTGCATGATTAGTAACAGGTCATATAGTACGGCCTCCAACAATGAGTAAAAGTACTTGCATCTAGGTCGTAACTCTCAAATGAAACGTCTTTTAGATCTATAATTATAGCTTTGTCATGTGTGAACAATTATAATGAATGGCAATGTTTTGCAACCCTTGTGCACCTATCAATCTTTCCCGTGAAGATTAATACGACTTTCAAAGCAGGCGAAGCCATACTTTAAATTCTTAAGTCATATTAACTAGTTGCCGGCAAGGAAATTAGCAACAAATTGTTATTGTTTTTATAAATCTGCCTGTCAACGTACCATTCCACGGTGCATGACGGTATTCTTATTTGAATGAAAATATTAGATTTATCTCCAATTTATCTCAATTATATCCTTCAATTTTACGATTAAACTGTCAATTTTATTGAAACTGTGTTTCTACCGATAAGGCCTTAGCTTAAATCAATGACTTGTTTTTCCCATCAGTAAGCGTTAGCACGCAGCTTGTTTCTCTACAACAAATAGAACAGAATTAATATAGCTAATAGGTTGGTGTCTTTTTTAATCAGGACAGCATCCACATATGATCAATTCCATCTCAGGAGATGCAGATTGCTAATTTCGTGGCTTATTTAGTTAGAACCGCAAAAGACTTTCAATTAGACGGAGAAGACATATTTGTATATCTTTAGTCTTACTGTTCCAATGTCCATTAAAAATAAATGCATATACGAAATAATATACAAAATTAAATCTGAAATCGAAAATTCATGTCATTTAAAAGAATTTACATTCGAGATTAAGGATATCAACTACGTTTGAATACGCGACTATTATTCTATCAAAAGATTCTTTTCCTGCAAATCAATAAAAAAAAGATAGGATATTGGATTTTTTTTAAAGAACTATCTTTTTATTAATTTATTTTATGAACACTTAACTTATTCTTTAAAATCTGTCAAAATAACAGTTATGAGGTATGTTTTAACTTTTATAATTAAATTGGTCAACTTTTCAGAAATACACCAAACGTGGATAACTCATTAAAGTAACCAATAGGATCCTTAGTACTTCTAGTTACGATTGAGACACTATGCTTTGAAATTGCATGACACTCTGCTAACACGAGGAGTTCTGCATGGTGTTTACGTCCCCATTTCAACCGAATGCTGCATTTACACACCTTACACATCCAAAACAGACGTAGAACAGCCTCACCGTCTAAGAAGTGTTATATACCTCTATTTGGTATTTCTGGTTACCGGAAATGTAGGACATAATTTATACTGTTTATTGTATTTTACGGGACTGTATACCTTTCTTTATGCTTGTCGGCGGCGAACAATTAGTGTCGTCTGCCATACATGTGTTTGTTAAATGGCAGTAAAATAAAATTTGGATAACGAAAAGCGTGACTTCAATCCCATAGTCCCCCCAGGACAACAAAAAGGATTGAGGCGAACAATTAGTGTCGTCTGCTATACATGTGTATGTTAAACGGCAGTAAAATAAAATTTGGATAACGAAAAGCGTGACTTCAATCCCATAGTCCCCCCAGACAACAAAAAGGATTGAGGCCCACGACAGAAGTTACTATTGATATACCAAAGCGTATCTCTAGAACCAGTAAGTTGGTTATTTTGCTCAACGTTTCTATAAAATCTTTTTGATGAGTCGACATGTATTGTATTAGAAATAACATTATTTAATTTGAAATAGGATATTGTGACAACATTAGATTCATTCGCTTACCCTTCTAATCGGTTTAAAGATTTGTGGGCTTACGGGGTAAAGTTTATGTTCTTTAATAGGTTTTAAATCAGACAGGGAAAGCCTCTCTTGAAGAAGCCTTTGATTAAAAATATCGATTAAAGCCAAGTTCAATTCTAATGCTGTAAGTTTTTGTACCAATTCTTCGAAACGTCTTGCATTACTGCAAATTGAGAAAACGAATAAGAAATATTGAATAAGGCTTTAATTTAATACAAAAACATTTACGTATATTTTCTGCTGCTCCGCTTGACACGCTGCATTAGGAAGTAAGATCAAACTTCAAGGGTGGTCGGCTCGTAGTTATAATAATATGTCCGGGTCTTGGTCCGGGTAAGGTGGCTTTTCTTTCTGCGAATTATTATCTCATGAACTAGCACGTTAAACATCAAGCTCAGTGTGTCGGTCTAGTAATAAGCAGGGTTCATATTCATATTGCATATTAATTTGCCACTGAACGTTAAGCAGCCATCCATCAGCATTATATCTTTTTTATGTTCTGAAGACTCGCGTCATATTTGCTGTCATGTGTGTGTTAAACACTAATGATTTTTTTTCGTTCCTTTAACTCTTGGAGACGTAATTGTATCTTCCAGTTTGACTTCCTTATGGTTCAAATAATTTAATTGTTTTACTCCAAAAACTTTTTATCGTATTTTCAACATTCATTATTTGTAATTGCCTTATATTTGAAGCATTTAAAGCATCCAAACGATCCTGGTTATCATTAAAACACATTTAATTATGGCATTCGCTTATAAAAAAAAACAGAATTTCTTTTTCCATTCAAAATCAGTTCTCATTAACCATCAAAAGACTAGTTTGATTTTTTCCTTTTCTAATTGATGATCTCGTTGACCTAAATATTTCAATATTGCAAATTTCCACTTGTTGTACTGCTATTAATTATATCTTTGTCATTTACAAAAGTCGTTTGTAATTTAAAATATGGTTTAATGGTTAGTACAAAAAAGTATAGCAGACTATTTAGTGCAGCGAAACATTATTCCTAATTCTAAACGCATCCGTCGTAAATTCAATAATATTCAATAAAGAGGATTTTTCCTTTTATAACTTTGACATATTCTAAATGAACATCAATATTTAGAATTTAATCAAGCGAAAATGATTCAACTGATTTTTAGAATAATTCATTAATTTGCGAATAAAAGAGAAACTAACTTAACAGTATTGACAATCTCTTGTCGTCATTATTTAATAAAATATGAAATTGAGTATTAATCTTCATACTAATTAGCCACCTTCTGTGTTTGAAAAGTTATCGAGTTTATATGCATTATTTGTCAACACTGATTTCAGAGCCTCGTTTTCACTATGGAATGCCTCATGGTGTACTGGGGTACTTCAGGGTGTTAAACAGTTACTTCAGTGTTCGACGAAACTTACAGTACAATTTTTCGCTGAGATTTATTTTAAAGGAAAAAAATGAAAAGTAATTAAATCATGTTTATTTTAAAAATCAATTATGACTAATGAATATCAAAATTTTAAATCATTGACACGTATCGATTCTTCTCCTAAAAAAAATGGTCTGTGTGTAACATGCAGTACGGCAGAACTTTAAAAATGTTCATAGATATAGGAAGATGTGGTGTGAGTGCCAATGAGACAACTCTCCATACAAATAACAATTTAAAAAGTAAACCATTATAGGTTAAAGTACGGCCTTCAACACGGAGCCTTAGCTCACACCGAACAACAAGCTATAAAGGGCCCCAAAATTACTAGTGTAAAACCATTCAAACGGGAAAACCAACGGTCTAATCTATATATACAAAACGAGAAACGAGAAACAGTCTGTTTTCCAGTCGCTATCCGCTTTTGAGGTTTCAGCAATCAAGTTTAGAGATTCGACCATTTGACTTTTGATTGACGTAAGAAAATAAATGAAGACACATTATAAATTCCATGCGTCCTTAGCGCTTTCTGTATTTACCTTCATCAGGAGCGCTCACACTGATTATTCAAAAGCCAAGGATGTATCAATACCGAAAAAGGTATAAACCAAAAAGTACCTTAAAATATCCAAATCCATGATCCAATTCGTATGTTTAAAATATTTAAGCATCAGTCTATTAGTTCCATTATCACCTACGCTTTTGTAAGAAATGTGATGACCATTTGCTTTTATTTCGTATACATTTACAAAAACGCTTTAAAAAATTTACTTAATTCTTATGATTACAGATTTTTCTATTTAAAGAAAAAAGATGTTAATAGTTTTAATCTGAAAGAAGAACTTTCAAGACAAGAGACAATGTCAGCTATTGTTTATTGAAATGACAGCAGTATCATTATAAGCGAAATCTATAATCTTACGTCATAATATAGCTGAAATTTACATACTGATGATTTCAATTTCAAAGCATATAGCTCGTAAAATATTCACTTAAATATTATACAATACATGCATATTTTGTTATTTTACCATTATCAATAATCCTCATTCACAAGATAAAGTGTCAAATATTTTTTTTTCCAAATTTATTTGATTTAACCGTTTGCAAAAAGTACGCGAAAATGCGAAAAAATAGTAATGTTGTTGATCGGATATTATCAGAATAATTTAAAATCGATTTGTGTCTTTATGCGAAAAGGATTGTTTTCATACAGGAGGAAAACATATGACACAATAAAATAATTCGTCTTATGCAGCCAACCAAATAGCAGCATTTAAAAGAATGTGATTCCCACTATATTAAGTATTGGACATGACGCAACTTATAGGTTAAGTTTCATGGTATATTTTACACCACCTCTTGTGCATTTTAACAAACATTTCTAAAATTGTCCGTTTATAAATTTTGAAATTATTAAGAAACTAAGGTTTCAACTCCCTCAGGCAAAGTTGGCTTTAGATTTTAATTTTGCTATTTATTTTTTTGACATATAGCTCTGCAACGGTTTCGGTACTTATATGTGTCAGACCACCAATTACTCCCTCCAATTTAGAACGTATAAGTAGCCCTACTCTGACACAAAATAGTGCTTTTGATGACATTGTTTACTTAAACTAACCAACAAATTTGCAGAAATGAAACTTTTGGTGAAAGAGAAATATATCTAGATCATTGTGAGCCAAAATTTACTTGTCTATGAGTTTGCATTAAAAATTGAGGATTAATGCGCTCCATAGTATACTAATTTTAGATTTCCAGAAAACCAGGTTTTTTTTTTTTAAGTACCTCTGTTTGAAGGTCAGTTATTTTGTTAGAAGGCTTTAAAGGTATGGTGAAAATTGGCATGTAGAAAGCTGATACATGTACAATTAAGGATATACCTGGTTTCTATGAAGTTAAACTTAAGGTAAAATATTTAGAAAGCTGTGAAAATTGCAAAATTTGGTTGAACAGATAGGGATTTTTAATTGGTGGTCTGACACCTATACATCTTCGGATTTCAAGTGTTTGGCTTTAAGCGTTCCTGATGAAGGTAAATTCATGTAATTGAACAGTATGCAAGACAGGTGAATATTTGAGATAAGCACATTACGTTCGCAAGGCTTTGGAATATAAGCGTGAATGCGCAAACGACTATCAATGGAAATATGTCTGCTTAAACTATATACTACTGTATATGAAATATTCCTGCATAAGTTTTTATTGTATTTTGACTCGCCATCTTTAGATTTATGAAGAATCTTTGTCTCTATTGAGATGATATGTACTATTTATCTTGTCGGAAACACACTGCGGGAGTGTATATTTTCCTTACATACAGAAATATACTAGGAAGCAATCCCTCTGACTCCACTTAGGACATATAATGATTTGTCTCTTGATGTGCGTGGGTAATTTTAAAAGAATAAATCTGTAGGATGAATTTGTTTAGCCAGAGAAAATATTGTTCACATTTCGAAAATTGTTAATATCGGCAGAGCATTTATCTTAAATAAACATTTACAATAAATATGATATATTTATACTCAATAACTAGACATACAACTAGTTTCCGTGAATTTCAATCAATGCCAAAACCCTTTAAGACTTTTAACGGAATCTCAACATTTATCTGAAGCTGTGTAATTTTATGGTTTTATTAGCGTAGTAACTGTACGAGATATTTTAGCACTTTAGAAAGCGACTATTACTCATCAATGACAAATAAAATGTTCAATTTGAGTATAAATAATATAATTTGTCAGTTTTTCATCTTGGTTTTCAGGACAATGACTTTTGATGTTGGAGACTAGTTGTCTGTTGTAAATTTGATGTTTCTTTTTGTTTGTAATTTTTTGAAAATATAATTCAGGATAATTTGTTCCGGTAAAGAAATTGTGTGTAAAAATTACATCGCTGCTTTGCTTGATTTATTGATGAGAGAGGGTTGTTTCATGGCAAGTTAAATGCATATTTGGAACGAGAGTTACCAATATATAGCTAAGTTATATTGATATGACCCCTGCTTTGTATTAGATCAATAGTGGCGATACGCTCAGTCGTATTCTAGACGTACTACAATGTAGTTAATAAGGTCACAGTCCCAAGGAAGACATAGCATCCTTCCAGCCGCTGACTCATTGTTTTGATTTCTTCACGAAAACTCCAAAATGTATCGTGCCACGGTTAGCAGGAGATGCAGAAAATGCAAGTTTTCAAGTCTTTGCTGGTTTTGACCGGGCCACTTTTCGATGTGTGCATGCTGAAAGGCCCCGTAAATATAAATGTAAAACAATTCAAACGAGAAAGCAGTTACACTATTTAAAAAAAAATGTCGTCTTTAAGTGCATCAATTTTACTACGTTAAGACTATGGACATTTGTTGTGTGAAAACTATTTAATACAAAAATCCGGTATGCTAATAGTGAATTAGATTATGGGGATTGCTGTGATAACAACGTGACATCATGGTCATTCGTCTTTTCTGCTACAATGACAAAAACCAAATGATGTGAAATAATGTATCCATTAATGACTCACCGGTATGCATCGGACAGTCGTGGATCTCAATATCTCAGTCAATACAGATATCTACAACCTTTCAAAATAATTACATATCAAATTGGAGAAAAAAAAACTGCGGTAATTGCTTGTTTTAAAACGTGTGGATGGTCCTAAGACGCATCTTAGGGTTGGGAGAATTTAATCAAAGGCCACAGATCCTTCTGTTGTCAATAGTTGCCGTAATTTGGTCGTAAACATTGTTAGAAGTTGAAATGTCTATATCATTTTCTGGTAATTGAGACGAATCTATATTTTCATTGTTATCGAGATGAAACAGACTTGTGTATAAATAGATTTATATGCCAATAAACAATTCTGGTACAAAAAAGAAATCAGATTATTGTTTACATAGGTACTTTAAGAATCAATAGTGTCCTCCTTTGGTAAGATTAGTAATTTTCTTCCAAATCAGTTGAGAAATTGTTTAAAAGGATGTTTGATACAGTTATGTTTTCAACAAACAATGTTTCCAATTGTCTTGACAGTTTTTTCTTATGTAATGCTGTTACACCTCTATTGAAGGCTATGGTGAGCGCTATAAACATAGTTAACCCCTCCACATTTTATATGTGTCAATACCAAGTCAGGACCCTGTACTTCGGTAGTTGTCGTTATTTTATGTCTGTCATAAAATTGAGAATGGAAATGGGGAATGTGCCAAAGAGACAACAACCCGACCATAGAAAAAAACAACAGCAGAAGGTCACTAACAGGTCTTCAATGTAGCGAGAAATTCCCGCACCCGGAGGCATTGTTTTTCGTTTATTGTTATGGGTAGTTTTAATTTAAATTTTCACATTGCACAAGTTCGTGTGTTTCTTTTGTTTATGGCGCCTTTATCCAGATCTGTTGGATGTGTACTGATTGAAAATATTAGTTCGTTGCTTTGTGTCTGTCATTTTTATGCTAGTTGTTTTTGTGTTCTTCGTGCAGATCAATTGGGTTAGAATTGATCAATTGAGTGTTGGTTGCTTTATGTCTAGTGGCAAATATTTCATAGATGGTAAGGGCGATATTTGATTTAAGCCATATTCAACTAAAATTTTACAGTTTGTTATAATGGTGTGTTGTTGTACCACTGTTACGGGTCTTAGAGGAGGGTTTGCTCGCTCACAAACATGTTTAACCCCGTCACATTGTGTGAATTGTTGCACATTTTCCTTGTCGGGCAAATGCAATGGGTTTTTCTCATTGTTGAAGATACTTACGTTGAACTTTTAATGGTTGGATCCAAGGCATTTCATCTTTGACGGAAAGTTCGTAATGTTCTATTTAAAAAAAATGAGGTACATAAGACATATGGTTTTCGACTCAAACTATTCATAGCTAGTTTCAAAAAAACATATTTTTTAAACAAAAGGTATTTTTCCTTTAAATATTAAATAGTGTCTACTTAGAATAAATCATTTACTTCACACACAAAAAATATCTACATAAAAATCTGTAAACTGATTTCTGTAAAACAAATGCCCTCGAATTCAAAAACAGCAACTATAAAAAGATGTTACAAATGTATAAAAATAACATTTATATCTTATCACATTCTTCATTACTAACATCAGATACTGTTGTTTTATATTCCATACTTTTATCAGAAGCAAATCTCCTCGTTCAATAAACGAATCCGAGTTATTAAATGGCCTTACAATCTTGCCGATTTGATACTACTGCCTTGGCTGATTAAATTTAACTGCTAAAGAAGAACCATTAAAAAACCATAGGACATTGCATAAAAGGAACTTGCTACATGCACCTGAAATTATAAAAGAAAAATACCTTAATCCTATATTAAATTATATTTCATATATTGCTTTGTTTTGAAGTAAGAATAGTTTTTTGTTCACTTGTTTTTATTTTTATTTTATAATTTCATAATATCTACGATTGACTCCAGAGTTTATGTTTTACATTATAAAGTGGATTGTATTAAATTGTCCGTAAATGAAAAAGAAAATTTAATTTTCAAGTTAAAATCCAAGGTAAAATTCTTTGATAATAGCTCCAATAAGTCTAATGCATTTAATAACAAAATACGACACGTAAAACAGTTATCAAACGCATTCCAAATCCGGGGCTCATAATTTAGCAATAGTGGCGCTTGAATCAAAACAAATGAATGGTCAAATAATAAAAAGGTTGAGGAACATTGAAAGCCAAAAATTCATAAAATTTGCTAAAGTTACCTATCACGTGGGTTAAAAAACTTTATTTTTACTATCAACACGAATCTCATTTTCAGAGAAACGCCATGTCAAATGACTGAAATAGACAGATACCGCAAAGAAAGCCAGTGGAGTCAAACCCACCTTTAATGCGTATATGCTATATTTGCTTAAACCATTTCTCGTTTTTAAATTAGCCACAGAAGGCTGTGATTTCCATAGAGATTGCATGTTATCCCGACAGAATAAGTTTAATCAAATGTTCAATATTTCATAACAAATAAATTCAATCAAAATATCATTAGTTAGTTGGAGAAAAAATAGCAACCTGATGAAAGATTTGTAAATTTCTTCATAGTTCTTGACAAAAACGCATTACAGCGTTCTAATGTAATTTTCTGAAATCTTGATCACAAAGGGAAAATTTACGGTGGTTGGTTCCTAATAAAAGCATAAAATTGGAAAGCATATCATCAATAATTACTTAATCATCAGCAAACATTAATTTTTCATTGATGTTCCCTTTATTTGCACTACTATTTGATAAATGGTCATCATTTTTTCTTAGAAATAAAAGTTTAGCTTATTATATCCTATACAACAGGATAGAAAGTCCGTTTATTTAGTTTCGGATGGAAAGTCCTTGAATTAGTTTCGGATTTGAAAGTACTTTTATATCGTTCCCATCTGGTTTATGTTTTTAAAATTGAAGTTATCAGATTGAATAAGTATCAAAAATCTCAGTAAATTTGTTTGAAATTAGAGATAACTGATTGAGTAAGAATCATAACCAGAAAAATGGCGTTGAAACAGCTTTGATTTTTGCTGCAAAAAAAATCTTTGAAGATGTAAAAAAAAAAAATCAGTATGAAGCCCATTTTGTTTTTTTACGTTAAAACAACTTTTTGATTCTAATAATGTTGTTTTTTTCTCAGAAACTAAATTGATTTGTTTGTTTTTGAATTGGTCCGTTGTGTTCGATTTGCGGTTGTCGTTATTTGAAGTGAAAACTCGAGAGAAAATTATGTATTGATGTAGAAGATTACTAGATAACAAACATTATTGAAACGTGTTACATTATTTTCATGTTTTTACTAATTTTTCTTAACATAACCAATAAAGCGAGTATCAAAGTTTGTATTCATCTATTCTTATTGATGTGTACTTGTACTTAAGCTAACCTATAAAACTAACTAGTCTCCCAATTGTTACATACTAAAGGTCTAAATATAGATTACTGTGTCAATAGAAGAACACTAAGGAGAATAGACCCACAAAGTCAAGAATAGTGTATATTTGACATGAACATGAAGAAAAGAGAAAAATACATGAAAATCAATTTGAAAGGTTACAGAAACGAAGACCCTTATAACAGTAAACATCCGAGACAGATATTTCTGATCTGAGTCAAAATATAAACTTCTATTTCAAGCTTGTGCAATGTTTTTGCTATTCAAAACTAGATTCTACAGTGCATCCGTCGACTAATTCCCAGTCGTTAAGATTTGATTAAAAAAAAACTTTTTTATAGATATTCATAGCACTATTCTGTTTTAAATGGGTGGGTATTTTTTTCTTGTGTGTTCTTTCCTAATAGGTGGTTTGATGCATTCAATGATTCAGCGCAATCATAACGAACTAATAGATGTTCCAAATGCTGTATATATTCCTTTTTTGATTTCGGTCTAATCACTCCTTCCAACAACTAAAAATATATTTTCAAAAAAATCAGTCTCTCTCTCTTTTTTTTTATATACAAAAAAGAGAATTTGAGAAGGCAAATGGTACAATAAGATTTAACAAGTGTATGAATAGTGGTCATCAGACAGGCAATCACCAGTTGATCAATAACGAACTTTTTATGTAATTTAACCCCGAAATAGTCCAATTAAATGAACATTGATGTCTTTTAAAATACATATTGCTGTTTCTTATACTTTTATTCTCCATTTTCTCTGAATATCTTTACTCGTCAGATGAAGAAAAAAATCGATCTTTCTTGGTTCTTATGTTGTTTTTGAATGTATTCATTTTCTGCCGGTACACTTAGTTTTATTAACTTGAGAGTTATGAATGAATATGATTGATGTAAGCTGTTCAAATGAACATATTTTCCCGGTCCCATGAACTTTTGCCAATCTGGAAATTTGGTAAGGCAATTTAATCAAGGATGTTTCGTACGTAAATTCGATATATGTAAGTCAAGGTCGAGAAAGGTCATTTCAGGAGTTCTTCCTTGTATGTTATCATCTGTTTCGTTTTATAAGATTGAATAAATCAGAAATAATTTAGGCAACCTTCAGCAAGTTATTTCTTCAGTCTGTAGATAATTTCCTAATGTTGGTCAATCGAACGTAAAGAAATCTTCTCATTAGATTTATGGCCTTTTTCTTTGTGCGGTATCACATCCTTGATTTGTATGTTATACATTGTCAGCAGAACCAATGAATTATTATCTCTCTTCCGCACCAATAAATTACTACGCGTGACAAGGAAATAGCAATCTATATTAACAAAAGATTCGTTTCATCAATTTTGACAATTTTTAATCTCATAGGGAATATAATGGTCAAAGTCAATCATTTTCTGATGTATTTTTGCAGATAAATCAAAGCTTTATTTACCCAACATGACCGGTAGTGAACTAGTTTTATCTATAGATGTGTGTAAAATTGCTACAGAGGCAGACTATCTATGAATGCCTCTTAAATGTTTTCTATTTAAATTATTGATAATTGGTCTCTTAAGACAGTGTTTGAAATAAGGGTCTTGACATCAGTTGTATTAATGGTATACGAGATATATCCTGCTTTGAGTGGGATTGGTTTTTTTTTGTGTCATCCGCACTTTCGTATCTTTATTTGACCAGCTGATAAAAAATGAAATAAAACATTCTCATTTTAGCTACCGCTTTACAAGCAGAGCCAAATACAATGAAAGTCCCAACTATGTACTGGCTTCCGAAGCTACACAAAACACTTTACAAATACAGATTTATTTCGTCTTCAAGCCATTGTTCCACTACCAGCACACTTGTTACAATTAAAAACCTGATAATAAATTGTTCAAATAAGGCCTTCGAAAATAGTGGAATTAATTACTTTTGGAGTGTCAAGAACTCGTTGGAAGTACTTGATAAATTGCATGCTTATATTGGTGATTTTAAATCTGTTCAAAGTTTTGATTTTCTACCCTGATTACCACATTGCCTCGCATTCTCATTAAGAAAAACAAATTCACACACCTAATTAAATGGGCATTTAAAAAGTCAGAATGTGAATATATATGTTCAAACTCTTTTAGGTCATTTTTTAGTAGCAATAAACAAAAAAACTATGTCAATTGGACATGCTTTGATACTATATATGCCCTTGAATTTTTACTAGATAACATTTTTGTTCGCTTTGGGGATTCCGTATATCGTCAGATTATCGGAATTCCAATGGGGACTAACTGTGCACCACTTATTGCGGACCTGTTTTTGTATTGCTATGAGTTACAATTTATGACAAAAATAAGCAAAGACCCATCGAAACAACATCTGATAAACAAATTTAATAATACTTTTAGATATTTGGATGATATTTTGGCTCTCAATAATGACGACTTCAGTATGTATATTAAAGAAATTTATCCTGTTGAACTTACTTTAAATAAAGCTAATACTAACAATGACCACTGCCCTTTCCTCGATCTTGATATCTATATCACTAACGAAAAGCTGAATACTAAAATTTATGATAAAAGAGATGATTTTTCATTTCCTATCGTTAATTATCCATTTTTAGATGGTGACGTTCCCTTGTCACCATCTTACGGTGTTTATATATCTCAACTTGTACGATTCGCTCGTGTATGTAACAATGTTTTAGATTTTAAAGAGAGAAATTTATGTATTACTGAAAAATTATTACACCAGGGTTTTCCATATCACAAACTTGTCAAAACATTTACTAAATTTTATCATCGGTATAAGGACATCATTCGTAAATATAGCTGAACATGCAGACTTCTTATACGTTCAGGTATTTCACATCCAATTTTTGATGGAAATATTCTTTATAAAGCACAAAGGTGTCAGTATTCACCTCGAAAACTAACAAAACCTTTGAATAGACTTATTAAGAAGGGATATAGTTACGATACTGTTGTCAGGTCATTAAAGATTGCATATTTTGGCGTTAATATTGATTCACTTATAGGGTCTTTGCATCGGAACTAAACATATTTATTCAAAAACCAGTTGTTGGCATGACACGGGTTATGTTCTTCTCACATATGTTATGAAGGTATGATACTAAACCCCTAACGGGAAGGATTGTGCCTGATGATCATATGATGAAATCATAATCTTTCAGTCAGTTTAATTGAAGTCTGGAGCTGGCATGTCAGTTAACTGCTAGTAGTCTGTTGTTATTTATGTATTATTGTCATTTTGTTTATTTTGTTACATCTTCTGACATCAGACTCGGACTTCTCTTGAACTGAATTTTAATGTGCGTATTGTTATGCGTTTACTTTTCTACATTGGCTAGGGGTATAGGGGGAGGGTTGAGATCTCACAAACATGTTTAACCCCGCTGCATTTTTGCGCCTGTTCCAAGTCAGGAGCCTCTGGCCTTTGTTAGTCTTGTATTATTTTAATTTTAGTTTCTTGTGTACCATTTGGAAATTAGTATGGCGTTCATTATCACTGAACTAGTATATATTTGTTTAGGGGCCAGTTGAAGGACGCCTCCGGGTGCGGGAATTTCTCGCTACATTGAAGACCTGTTGGTGACCTTCTGCTGTTGTTTTTTTCTATGGTCGAGTTGTTGTCTCTTTGGCACATTCCCCATTTCCATTCTCAATTTTATCATTCCTTGCAAAACGTATTTCATTTAACATTTGAAATAGTAAAACCGTGACGTATTGTAATATTACATAAACATAAGAAACATACAACACATCCTAAAAGAAATACTAAACAAGTCAAGTTGAAACATATTTAACCTTGCCATTCAACCCACCATTTTTTCTTAAAATGTACCAAGTCAGGAAAATGGCAGTTATCGATTGGTTTTTGTTGCACTTGAGTGTTTCTGTTGTTTCGTTGTTATCTTCTTATAGTTGATGTGTTTCCATCGGGTTTAAGTTTGTAACCCGGATTTGTTTTCTCTCAATCGATTTATGATTTTCGAATGGCGGTATACTACTGTTGCCTTTATTTATAAATGTAATAACAACAAAAATTTTGAAGCTGATCATTTATGCCCACACATACAAAGATACGACCTTTACATTGTCTCATAATCAAATAACTTCAAATGGAGCAAGTTTATACATTTCTGTCGGTCATTTGTGGTCGTTTTCACAACGACATGGCTATATCTGTGATTATATTTTGTATGTTTCGACGACGCTCCGTAAGTTTTCTTTAAAATTATCAACAACCTGTTTGAAGCTCAGGTGCATAAGACCTTGTCATACAACAATTGGATGTCGGTGAATAACAAAAGTTGGCATAAAAATGTCATTGATTTGAATAACAACAGTTGACAACAAATTGTCATTGAATACCAAACGTTGATGTCAATATGTCATTGAATAACAAAAGTTGACATCAAGATGTCATTGAATAACAAAAGTTGACAACAAATTTCCATTGAATACCAAACGTTGACGTCAAGATGTCATTGCATAACAAAAGTTGACACGAAGATGTCATTGAATAACAAAAGTTGACATCAAAATGTCACTAAATAACAAGAGTTGACCTCAAACTGCTGACATCAAGCATTCATTGATTTAAAGAACAGGAGTTTATATCAAGATATCATTGAATAACAAAAGTTCGCTTCAACGTGTCATTGCATAACAAAAATTGACACCAAACTGTCATTGAATAGCAAAACTTGACTTCAAGCTGTCATTGATTAAAATAACAAAAAAAAACTCGAGTTATTTGTGAATAACAAATGTTGACCTGCAGTTATTATTAAATAACAAATTGGTAGACCTCATGTTGTCATTGTGCAATATAACTTCTCATTTGCATGTCATTGAATAACAAAAGATGGCATCAAGCTGTCATTGATTTGAATAACAAGAGTTGACATCTAAGTTTTTATTAAGAAACAAAAGTTGACATCAAGTTGTTATTGAATAAAACGAGTTGACCTCCAGTTATCATTGAAGCACAAAAGTTTACCCAAAGTTATCACTGAAGAACAAAAGTTGACGTCACATTAAGACTGAAAAGTAAAAATTGACCAAAATGCAGGAGGATTTGTTTTTGATCGATTATTTATTTTCGTAAACTAAGAGGACAGATTATTCATTTTCTGCACTATTGAAGCAAGATTTTTCATTTTCATTAAAGCAAGGGACTGATTATTCATTTTCACAACTATAGTTATGATATTCGAAAAGTTTTTAACATACAATTTGTAAATGATTTGTTTATTATAAATAATACATGTACAGTCAAGTCATTATGTACCATTTCATCAGAATTAATCATCATTCTCTGCAGAAATGAATCTTTTATATTTCCAACTGTATATACATGTATTGCATACATACATAGTATTAAAGTTTGGTTGTAACTAGCCTTTTTTAAAAGTTTTGGCAAACATATGGGGCCGAGCGGAGCGATGCAAAATTTTGTTTGAAGGGTTTTGGAGCCACTGAAGGCCCAAGAAGTTATAAAACAAATGATGCAAAATCATGCAAGTTTTGTTATAATAATTTTTTGACAATATTTTGTTCATAAAGCAAAATGTATCATGTAAGATTTTTAAAAGTTTCTAGTAGCATCAACAGACCAATGTGCATGATAAAGCAAAAATGGAATTCACATAGTTAAGTTTTTGGCTGCTGTTTTTTTTAAACTCGTGATCAAGTTCATAATAAAATTACTAGATTACAAAAGGAATGCAACACTAACAGAATACAGAAGGACAATACACCTTATCGCTATTTAGTTAAATCCGGGAAAAACAGTCATTTATACAACTTCCTGTTTGGGTTCAGCGGCCGAAAATAGAGGTTTTTCAGTAGAGAGCTGAGGGAGGAAAAACTTTAGAAAGCGATCATCAAGAAACTTTAATAGAGTATGATCCACTGTTTTCGAAATTAAAATTGAACTAAAAAAATATTTTGTTTGAAATATTTACGGTAGTTTAAACAGGCCTCATTAAAAAGTATCGTGCATGGTCAATTGTTTAAACAGGGTCCCAGATAGCTTATACTGGATGAAAAAGTTGTGTAATTTTAGAACTAATCCGGAATGGAATAAATAACGATTAGGTGTATCAATGAACAAAAGACAAATTAATAAGAAACATTGATCCCGAAAAATCAGGGCTACGTCTGAGGGAAAACAGAACTTGATTCTTGCAAGGCACTCGCCGTGAACACAATTTGATATTGAGACAAGCGTTTGGTTTTGAAATTTCCTACATGAGGCATTTGCCTCAATGTAGTTACGGCCCTGTTAAAATAAAAGTGAGGTAAGGTTTTCTGAGACAATATACATGTACCTCAAGTTAAATGAAACCAATTGTTTAGACATTTTAAGTACATGTATACTAGTATTTAAATAATATTCATACTTTTATTATTAAAAAAATTGGGAAGAGTTTCCCGCTTTTTTTTTTGGGGGGGGGGGGGGGGGGGATGAACTTATGAAGATTCTGGTGCCATCTCATACTTTCGATTAGACCAGCTGAGTTCAAGTCAGGTAATTTATTTTCAAACTACCACAGAACAAACCATTTATCCCCCCCCCCCCCAAAAAAAAATATCAAATGGTCGTCCCCTTATTTTTTTTTTGTCAGATTGCGATCCTTTTAAAACTATCCGATTCTGCTTTCGTGCATTTATATTGATTAACATTACATACTGCACGTTTGTTTTAGCCATTATAACATTCTTTATTGACGCAAAGTTACTCTGAAATCCGCCAATTCTTTCAACCTAGATTTATGATCAAAACATATCAACAAAGTATAAAAACATAAACTTTTCGTTAATATATAGTTTAGTGCGGAACAGTATTAGTTTTAAAAGCATCTTTTATGTTTTATTTCTATAACCATATTGCTTAATGTACAGATTTATTACAGCAGGAAACGTTTAATAGAATAATCCTACAGCAAAATTAAAAGTAGATCGACATTTTATGACTTTTTTAATCGTGTGGAAATTATGATTTCATTAAATGTTTAGTAAATGTGCAATAAAATTAAACCATTATCACGCTATTTTTCCATCATAAGCATTAAAATTGATAACCTATGGAATTAATTTCATATTTACATGTTAATAATAATTCCCTGTTGTTGATGGTGACTGCTAGACGTGTGAAATAAACATAAACATTTATGACGTCATGATAAGCAATAAGATGGTTTGCTTTGCGCCAACAGATATGAAAAATAAGTAGGAATTGAGAATTATATAGAAAACAAGCGTTAATATCCATTTGATTCGTTTTATCAAACTACGCTCCGTTGCCCTAGGAGACAACTCAAGATCAAAGAAAACAACTATTCTTAAAGGGAGGTAACTTCCCATATTTTTAAAGATGAAAATGCGTATATCCAACTTTAAGGAAAATATGTGCCCTTTATTGTCTATTTAGTCTATTCTTTATCCCTGTGTTCTTTATAAATGGACCATTATCGGGTTTGTAATAATAAAAGCAACTTGACGGATGCCAAATGTGGAGCAGGATCTTCTTACCCTTCCGGAGCACATGAGATCACCCTCAGTTTTGGTTGGGGTTCGTGTTACTAAGTCTTTAGTTTTCTATGTTGTGTCTTGTGTACTATTATTTGTCTGTTTGTCTTTTTCTTTTATAGCTATGGCGTTGTCAGTTTGTTTTTTTTTATCTATGAGTTTGAATGTCCCACTAGTATCTCTCTTTAAATTCTTATTTACCTATTGAGTCTCTCGCTGGTTAACTTTAGTGCCGACCCCTATTTAAACGTACTGAGTAGCTAAATTATGTATCGTTATAATCGACAATTTCCCACCTTCCCTTCACAAAACCGTATCTGATTTCAACGTGTGATAGTAATTATCGACGTTTAGTTTTCCGTGTTAAATTATAGCAATAATTATGCAATAATGTCAAATTAGCGTAATATTTCTTAAACTGAGTAAATGCTACGCAGTGCTTTACAATCCTAATTAAATATGATTTGCAAATTATATCAATTACAAGAGTATAAAACAGTTTTATATATGAGTAGTCACGTTTCAAAACATTAATTAACTTTAAACATAAAAATAGATACAAAAATATATTCCTGATAGCCAGAGACAATTGCCTTTGTAATAAATATCAAACCCCTGAATCTTGATGATTAGAAAATGTCAATTAACTATCTTTGATGTAATTAATTAAAAAATGAAATTCGAATATTTAAATGTTTCTTATCTGGGACAAGGTCGTGAGGATCACACAACCGTTTTTCTGATAGTAAACTTTTCATTACAGGTGAATTCGTCCTTTACAGTACATTGGCACAGGACAGTTTTGTTTCCCATTCTGTTTACGCCGTTGTTAGCTTATCTACTCCGATGGCCAAGCACGAAACTTCAAACTCCAATTTGTTGCTTTACTTTCACCCCAGGTAACCTAAATTCCACTGATAACGCAAAGCATGTTTTGGTCGGGTTGTTGTCGCTTTGACACATTCACCATTTCCTTTCTCAATTTTATTTATTATAAATGTTTGTGTTCTTTTTTTCTTCTTTTTCAGGATACTAATCTTGAATAATGAATTTTGACTGTTCTGCCCGTCTTTATTGGTTGTGTTGATGCTCTTAGAAAGAAACTCAACAATGACGTGCTTTCGATGATCCATTTTGAATCTATTTTGTGTCACGATCCTAAAGCCGACTATTTGCTATTTCTGTTTGCTGCAGGGTTTGTTGCTTGTGCTGTGTGGTTTCATATAAATGTTTTCTCGTGCTTGTGGTATATGCCCTTATATTATACAACTATGGACGGTTGTTTGACAGTTACAAATATAGCTTGCTGTTCGGTTTGAGCCAAGGCTCCGTGTTGAATACCGTACTTTGAACTTTGATGGTTTGCTTTAACAATATTGCTTGCTTTTCGATGTAAGCAAAGGCTCCGTGTTTTACAAATTGTGACTTGACATCGGCATTCATACCACTTGCAATTCCCGTTCTGTGTGGTTTCCTAAAGGCGTTGGTGCATGCTTTTAAAACTAATATTTACTGAAGATTCACACTTCACGAAAGCATTTTCTGGGATTAAATGGGTTAAAACATTCTCGAAAACGTGTTGTACACATTGAAATTCGAATGGTGTAAAATTTAGAATGATGGTAACAATTTATAATGTAAACATCTTGGTACCTTGGCAGGTGAGACAAAGAGGAAAGCATTATATATCTCAGTTATAATGAGCAATTAAGCTCTACTTAATCGTGTTTTAGTCTTACGCCGTAAAAAATGATAAAAACATTGAGAAGGGATAACTCATGACCATGATGAGCCTTCAAACTTTCGCTTTTATCAAATTAATATCATAGTAACAGCGTATTTGCAAATTGAATTGAAGCCTGTGGTTCAAAGGTTTTAGATGATTTTTTTGCTCATGTAAATCCCAAACATCTGTATTAAGTTCGTTATTATAAAATATCTTTGGCACATCATTACTGTAATTGAAACGGGAGCTGTACACATTGAAAAACTATTAAGAAGTCAATATACTAATGAAATATCCCGTCTGAATTTAATATTATAATAAGAATTTTGATATAGGCATAATTTATTGTTATTTCGTCAATATGTACAACATTTGAGAATAATTTACGGCAATACATAAAGAAAACTCAATTTATTTCAACATTTTCACATTTAAATATCTTGTCTGTAAATATATAATATACGGACCTGTGTAATGTTCAGAAATAAATTTGAATATGTATGATGACCATTTGCTTGTTCTTCAATCTTTATAAACCGAATGCCACCAGTGATATGTGCTTTTTCAATGGCTTTTTATGTTTCTTCGTTACATACATGACGTGGCTCTGTACTTATACATCCCGTCATTGTGTTATTGTACTATGGTAAATTTGTGTATTCTTGTCTTTAATTAA
Source organism: Mytilus edulis (assembly GCA_019925275.1). NCBI lineage: Eukaryota > Metazoa > Mollusca > Bivalvia > Mytilida > Mytilidae > Mytilus > Mytilus edulis. The sequence goes on along the minus strand of CM034360.1, from coordinate 84,281,460 downwards.
TTCTAATATGCTTGGTCTGTATACCGTTTTGTGGTTCTTTGCTACATGTTTGTATATTTTTTTAGACACGGATAAGATTATAACACAATGTTGACTGCTGTATCATTGACATTGTTACCTATTATGTCTGTCTGTTTTGTTCACACATTGCTGTCAATATAATGGAATTTGATGCGACTGTCATACAAGTGAGAGGATAAGCTAGAAAAAAACCATGGTTCAATTTACCATTTTCTACATGAAAATGTCAGAAATATGACAGTTGTTATCCATTCGTTTTATGTGTTTGAGTTTTTGATTTTGCCATTTGATTAAGGTCTTTCCAATTTGAATTTTCCTCGGAGTTCAGTATTTTTGAGATCTTACTTTTTGATAGGCCTTTCATCAAGCAATGAATTAAAGAAATTAAAAAATCTTTTCAAATGAATGAACATGTGTTCGTATTTTTTATACCTGATTCATCCCTCGGCTTGGGCTTCAGTAGATACTGTGTTCAGATATATATTGACCTAAGTAGGAAGACAAAATAGCAACCAGTCCACCTTTATTCTAAGCCTTCCACCACAGAATCGCTACGGTATAAAGAATTTAGAAAAAGTAAGGTCAGTTAATCATAATGCTTTATTATGCCTACATACTGTTTCTGATTGACAAAATCTAATCCATTAAAAAAGTAGACAGATTCATCACAAATGCAAAGAAAAATAATTCATTTCAGAAAATGTAGTATATTTTTATGAGATAAGGTTCAACATGGAATACCAGTACTGTTAACCTCTGGAGAGTTCAAGACAAGGATAGATATCATATACTTTTGAAATGAAACACACTTTGTCAGAAAGATAAATGGCAATGCTATATTCGTATGATAAATGTATGTATAAAATATTTAATCATAGATATATCCTATACAAATGTCAGAAATTTTTCATTTGAAGGAATTTATCGATTGAATTAGTACAGATTTGCTAGATGTTAATGTACGTAGAAAACTTGTTTTTGCTCTAGATATACAAACCTGTCTATTTTTCTGCTACCTATCATTTCGTAAATTCTTGTTATTTTATAACGAGTTGCAAATAATAAAACTTATTCTTTACTGTTTTGGTTTTTTTTTGGGGGGGAGGGGGGGGTTGTGTTTTTATTTTCATGGAAGGGGTAAGGGTTTGGGGTTCTCCCATTTTGAAAGCTAAATCTTTTGAAAAGATAAAGCTTGTGACAGTCGGAAACGCCAAAGAATTACGTATCATACATTGAACAAGAACAGACGACACACTTGCCGGAGATAAAAAAAAAAAAAAAAAAAAAAAAAAACCTATGATAACTATCATGTGCATCACGACGGGTGCAACCTGAACATCAGGATCTATATACTAACCCTTCCGGTTAAACTAAATTCCTCGTTTTGGTAGGGTTCGTGTTGCTCAGCATTTTGTTTTCTATGTTGTGTTTTGTTGACTATAGCATACAAAATTATCTGTTGATATATCTAGAAATCATTAACAAGCTAAGCCTCGGACTCCCTCGATTAAGGTTGACCTTAAAAGGATTTGGTAATACTTGTTAGAAATAGCTCCTCACTTGCGTCATGCAGTACTATCCAAGTATAGTTTTTTTTTTTTTTCATTTTTGCTCATGTGCTTTATCTATACTAGTATGCCTTATTGTGTTTCTTTGATACGTATGACGTGGCTATGTACTTATACATCCCGTCATTATGTTATTGTGCTATTATAAATTTTGTATTCAAGTCTTTCAATTTCCCTTATATGCTTGGTCAATATGCCTTTTTGTGCTTCTATGTTACATATTTGTTTGTGCTAATTTTGAAATTTTTACCTGTTTGTTTTGTTCACACATGGTTGTCAATATAATGGAATGTGATGCGACTGTCATTCAAGTGAGAGGTTTAGCTAGCTATTAAACCAGGTTTAATCCACCATTTTCTACATAAGAAAATGACTGTAACAAGTCAGGAATATGACAGTTGTTATCCATTTGTTTGATGTGTTTTAACTTTTAATTTTGCCATTTGATAAGGGACTTTCCGTTTTGGATTTTCCTCGGAGTTCAGTATTTTTGTGATTTTACTCTTGAATCTTTCTGGTGAATACGAAATAAGAAGTTGTGGTATTATTTCAAATGAGACAACTCTCTACAAGACACGTAGAAGTAAGAAACTACAAGTCATCGTACTTCCTCCTCAACAATGAACAAAAACCATTCCGCACAGCAAGCTTTAACAGAGCTTTTTCAATAAAAATGGGAATCGTAGATACAAATTTCTAGTTTTGGGTTACAATAATTCATATTTTGTGAAGAATCACATTGAATCTAACAGAAAATATACTGAAGATGATATTATCAAAATGCTGGACTTTTTGATCGACAATATATTTGTTGAGATTGGAGGATTTATTTTTGAACAGGCAGTCGGTATTCCAATGGGTACTAATTGTGCACCCCTACTGGCCGATTTGTTTTTGTACTTGTATGAAGCAGAATTCATTCAAAACCTTCTAAAAGACAAAAAGAAAAAGCATCTTGCGAAATTCTTAAATTTTACTTTTCGATATATTGGTGATGTTCTATCATTGAATAACCCATATTTCAGCCAATACTTACATCTCATATATCCCAGTGAACTTGAAATTAAGGATACTACTGATACTAGAAGGACTGCTTCATACCTTGATCTTTTCCTCAATATTGACGCATATTGACGACTTCAAACGAAAATCTATGATAAACGGGACGATTTCAACTTCCCAATTATCAATTTCCCATTTCTCAGCAGTAACCTACCATCTGCCCCTTCGTATGGTGTTTACATATCTCAATTGATACGTTATTCTCGTGCTTGTTCACACTATACGGACTTCATATACAGGAGTGTGCTCCTTACGCAGAAACTGCTCCAACAAAGTTATGAAGAGGACAGATTAAAATTGACAGTCCGTAATTTACGGACACCATCACGAATTAGTTGATCCATACGATGTGTCTTTGACCTAACTAGCTAAGGGCATTTGTACCACCTGTTAGATTGTAGTTTGTCATTACGTCGTCTTACCTTTTAATTACCAAACGTGACTTGTTCCCGTTTTGCTGAGTGTGAATTCTCATTGCTATAAGACGTGTTACGGTACTTGTCTATCCCAAATTCATGTATTTAGTTTTGATGTTATATTTGTAATTTTCATCGGATTATGTCAAATGCCTTGGCGTCTTTTCGGTTATATGCATGTGTTATGTTAAAAAATATTAATCACCGCCTTCATTTATTAGATTTGATTTGGTTCAACGTAATTTGTACGATGCATTACGGTTGCAGTTTTATTTTGAATTAACCGGACATAGAATATAGGTCATTGTCTAATTGTTACCTCAGTATTGCAATTTTCATTGTTATTAAATGTAATATCAGTATTTAATACAAATATAATATTAAATCAATCCTAATTCTATCTTATTTTTGGCAGAAAGTTTTATTCATTCAAATGTGACGTCATTTTTCATTTTTGATGTTCTGTTTTACAATTTCAAATATGACGTCACTTAATTGGCGTTGAGGTTTTGACTAATTCAGATGTGCCTATTTTTGTGTTGGATTTTGTCGGGTTATGCAATGTATTTCGGTTGTTTCCTGTAATTAGTTTATACTTCAGTTTTATCATATATATCTTTTATATACTCTTAGTAGTCATTTTATAAAATTTACTGTTTGCAAAAGTATAAATTGTTCTAAATAATAGGGATGTTCTGGTACCTAACAGAAAACCCTGGCCGTTTTTGGCACAATTTTTTTGAAATTTTGATCCTCGATGCTGTTCAACTTTGTACTTGTTTCGGCTTTCAAACTTTTGTACCTGGGCGTCACCAGTAAGTCTTGTGTGGACAAAATGCACTTCTGGCGTATTAAATTTTAAACCTGTTGCCTTTTGTTAGCTATTATTCGTGTGTTTCTTTGTCAATTGTGTTCTCCTATTTATTTGTATTGTAGTCCTGTAATGTTGTGTTGTCATTTTAATGTTATATTTCACATGGCCATAAAAGAGGGAGGTTTGGCAGGCCACAAAACCAGGTTCAACCCACCATTCCTGTACCAAGTCAGGAATATGGTCATTGTTATATTATAGTTCGTTTCTGTGTGTGTTATATTTAAACGTTGTGTTTCTTTTGTGTCGTTTGTTTCCTCCTATATTTGAGTGTGAATTCACATTATTATAAGACGTGTCACGGTACTTTTCTATCCCAAATTCATGTATTTAGTTTTGATGTTATATTTGTTATTCGCATCGGTTTTTGTCTAATACTTAGTTCGTTTCTGTGTGTGTTACATTTTAATATTGTGTCCTCATTTTCTTGTATTTAATGCGTTTCCCTCGGTTTTGGTTTATGACCAAGATTTGTTTTGTCTATCGAAATATGAGTTTTGAACATCGGTAGACTACTGATGCCTTTTTTTAAATGGCCCTAATTATGACAAATTCAAACAAGAAAACTACAAGTAATATATTAAAAAGACGCATCTGACACATCAAAATCAAGTGTTCTGTTCATATTTTACAATTTTCTTTGTAGTACAAACAAACCTCTAAATTTCTGCAGTACATCAAATAGAATATAAAAAGTTGTGTGATCTTGTAATCACAGTACGACAAGACAAGGAGGGGAAAAGTCTTATAACCTCTCTTTGAAAGTTTAGTTTAGAAAATTATTTGACATGCGCTCAAGGTTATTGCCTTACCAAACTATTTTTCAATTGCCTGAAACACTGGATTCTGGACACTTATATTAATATTGCAATAATTTGCCACATGAGAAATTAAAACAAGCTGATTAACATCAACTATTTGATAAAATTTCTTGATTTATAACTGCACTGATAAAAAAGGTTTAAATATAACTAATCAAAGTTCATTCGCCGTATGGTGTACAAGAGCGGCAGATAAAAAAGCAAAAGGCGTGTGCTGGAATCAGACGTACTAGAGACAAAACGTCCTTAATAATCGTCTTAAATAGATATAATTCTTTAGAAAGTAGCCTCTTGAAAGATTGATTAACAGATAAATAGTTTATAAGAACAAACAACACACGTCGACAGACCTGTTAAATTAATTTAACACTAAGGTTCAAAATCTCGCTCAAATCTCATTCAATTCTATAATAAACTAAATTAAGCAATTTGTAAGTACCGCAGAAACGTTTTCATCGCTTTTGTGATAAAATCTTGATGTAATCTTTAAGTTGTTAGGTAATAAACTTCACCAAGGTCATAAAGATATCAAAGAAATGCTATATCGTCCTGCAGTTTTACAGGATTACAGAAATAAAATGGTACATGTCCTTGTGATAAGAGTAAGAAAACTCAGCATGGATTATTCAGCAGACAGTTCGTCAATCGCATCACTCCAATTATATTCTTTTTTAAACTTAGGAAATTTATTTAACTTCGTTCTACTTTTAAAACTGCAAAGTTATTGCATTATAATTCATGGGAGAGCGACATCTGTCGGATTTTTTTCAATTTGTGAGCGAGTCGACCCACTAACATTTAAGCTCTTTCAAAATAATTTTATGATAGTTTATAATAGTTGAATCAAACTTTTCAATCTTTCTTGATTTACCAATTATTAAGATCCTTCTGAACCCTGGTGTTTATTACAGCAATCTGATTCCTTCGACTTCGTCATTCCATTTTGGTGTAGATCGTCATCGTAGTCATGCGCAGATAGCGGCATTTTATTGTAATGACAATTTTGCTTTTTTTTCAAACTTCTGTTTTAATTTAATTTGTAGCTACCAAAGAGATTACAATATAATTCAAAATATAAGACATAGACCATTACACTTTGTTTGTAATCTTTCATAATGTATTGAACGTGTTTTATAATGAATTTACATTTTAAAATAAATGTTTTGGGAGGGTAGCTAATTACAGGATGATCAAAATTTATTGTACAGGTACGATATTAATGCTGAAACAGACAAATACGCCTAATCCTGTCAGTGCATTGTTTGGTTAACCAATATTATCCGTCTAAAGTTTTCTTCTATTTATATTGTTTTGCTGAATTGACGTAGGTTTGTTCGATTGTATATAATTAATCTTCCGATATTCTCGCGGTTTGACCTATTCCAACCTTGTCTGTTCAATATTAACTCTTCTTGCGTGTGTTTTCTTTACCTCTTCATAAATTTAAAGCCCTTATGAATATTTCGATTGGTATAATTGACAGCGAAATGCTTTATGAAATTTGTAAAGCAAGTAACGTATTTAAGAAAACTGTTACTACGAGATAACCTGGTCTGTTTCTTTTTTAATGCACCTTACTATATAACGTGTGTGTAACTTCTTTTCATCCTGTATACACTTACAAGAAGTGGTATATGGAACGAAACATTAAGAAACCAGTAACTAACAGATTAATCAGACTCTGGCTAAAATACCAAGTCAAATTTTTGGAGGAAAGTATTTAACTTCTAATAAATCTATGCTTCTTCGAAAAAAAAACCCACCTCTGTCGCTATATCAAGCTAGCATCCCCTTTTTACGTCGTGTTACGTGACGAATCAAAAAAGTCCTACTATTATATAATTGTCTTTTTCCTGGTACGGGAAAGACTCGGTGCCGAAGTGTGGAATATCCTGGAACTGTAGCGCTATGTACATGTATGCAAATGGATGTCGGAAATTTAAAATAACATTGTCTGCTTGTATTAAGCTTTTCTGTGAATAACGAAACGGTAAAATAGATTAAAGGATTGACTAGGGTATGAGATTATCCTTAGTATTGAGCTTTTCTGTGTATAATGAAGAGGTATAATAAGGATTAACTAGGGTATGGAATTATCCTTAGTATTATTAGTATTAAGCTTTTCTGTGTATAACGAAGAGGTAAAATAAAGGATTGACTTATCCTTAGTATTAAGCTTTTCTGTGTATAACGAAGAGGTATAATAAAGGATCGACTAGGGTATGCGATTATTCTTAGTAGTAAAATGCATACCACAGGACCGCTGGCTAGTTTGTTTTGGATGTATAAATACGCAACCACGATTATTCGAAATGGAGACTCTAGATATAATGTCATGTGTAGCAATAAGGTCCTCCACCATGTATCTAAAGGAAACCTTTCAACAACTTCAATAAGGTCCTGCTGATGGCTGTTACAAAGCATTACTTCTGTTCTTATATCAAGCGTCCCCTCTTTTTGCAGTGGAAGTCTTAAATTCCTGTCTGTAATTATCACGATCGACCCACTTTATTCACCACTGGCCCACCAGCTATGACCCATCCATCCATCCATCCATCCATCAACGTTTCGTATTTATCTCTTTCTTTCTAAGTTTGAGATTGTGTCTGATATACTAGTACATGAACATTTTAAATAAAAAGTTATATACAACAAATCTATGCATATTTCGTCAGACATAGCAATACGCAATGACCGGTCTTTAATTTTGATTGGAGTGCCATTAATTTAAGTGCCTTCCTGGTTTCTCAGTAGATTTTTCACCCGGTTAAAAGAAATGATAAGACTTCTTGATTTATTATTCTAAAATGGCATTCGTTCGAATAATCGCATTTAAACATGACTGTATAGTAGTTATAACTTATAAGCAATTGCATTGACAAATGAACATGACTGTCTAGTCGTGGCGATCAAACAACCATACCAGCTATCGTTACTGTCCATGCAGGCCAGTTGTCGCGAGCAAGTCGCATGGAAACATGTATATGACAGCTATCTGTTTAGTCGTCTTGAGCAATCGCATGCAAGCATCAATGAGATCTATCGTGTCTGTCCAGTTAACTTAAGTTGAAAAAACGATGCATGTCAGTCTGTAAAATGAAATTTTGTTAAATTTTGAAAATTAGCCTATTAATCTTAATATTTCACAACATGCCTTAATCTTCATTCAACACATGATAAACCGAAATGATCTTTGTACATCTTCCAATTTATCTTTTTAGCTCCTATCTCCTAAAGCGTTACTTTAATTTAAGATAAGGTTGTTTTGATTTCTTAAATTTACAATTTATTTATTTTGATTGGATTGCGATTGTAGAAGGAGTAATGTCATCTTAATGAAATTTAGTTACAGCTGGAAATTTATATTTTTTAAATTTTATATAGATTGTGCATTGATCACGCTTTACTCTTTCACGGCCGACACTCGGCTAACCGAGAGATTGGTCGGTTAATCTATATTGAGTATGCGGCTATATTGGCGGTTGGTCTGTTAATCGGGTTGGCTAAAGTCTGTTAATCAGGTGTTATCGAGAAAATCATTGAAAGTTCAGCATGTTTCATTGTATAACTTTCTAAATATACTTTCATCATAAAAGTATTCATGTCTAACAAAACAATTCAATGTACTGAATTTAGTGGTGTAATTATTATTTTTCTAGCTTCGATGTACGATCTATAAAATGAAAAGGCGGGCTACTCATCATTAAATTTATACACATTTTACACACATAAAATGTACACAAAATGACACATTGGTTAAATTTACTTGCATTCAATATTTTTAACATCGAAAAAAGAAAGGCATTATGTTTGTTAACCATATTGATATCATTGTGTGAAAAATCTACACGAAAATCTGTATTTTGGTGACATAAATCAATCTTTATTTAAAACCTGGTCTGTTAATGGGTCGGATGTATAAAACCCGGTCTGTTAATTGGTCTGTTAAGAGTTATGAATGGCAATAAAAGTATAATTTTATTGCTATATGGGGTGTTATCTGATCAAATGAGTAGGCTCAAGACGAGCGGCTAAAATATACGAAAACAACACATGAGCAATGAAACATAACATATACGGAAACAACACATGAAATTGAAAATTGATAAAAATGGTTTCAAAAAGTGTAATATTAAAGTAATATTAATTTCATCCAAGAATGATCGCATATATCATGTTGATTCTGTTTAATTGTCATGAATGACACAAATTTTTCATCTACATTGGTAACCAGTATATAAATCAGAGATAGTAACTAAACATCAGTAAGTAAAATATATTGGGATGACAAAATATGAAAAATAAAGAAAGAATAATGAGTAAGATAAATAAGATGTAGAAAAAAATGACATAACAATTTAAAGAATACAGAAATAAACAATACCCCCAATCCGGACCCTCATGGTTTACACAAGAATCTGGATGGAAACGCGGAATAAAGAATAATATATAAGGACAGAAAAGAGTGATACATTGCTAAAACCGAGAGAAAAATAACACTTGTTTAAGAATACAAACATGAAAAACCGATGGCTGTTGAAACAGTAACGGATTGCGATGTACTTATATTGGTGACAAATTCTAGAAGTTTACATGCGGACAACTATGGTGGCAGGTTAATGCCATTTTGCGTTTTAGCGCTTTAGCGTTTTCGCCTTACATATTCTATATAACGAAAACGCGAAACCGATTTCTCGTTTTCGACTTCGCGTTTTCGCGATTTCGCGTTTTCGCCCTATAGAATATGAAAGGGGAAATCGCGAAAACGCGAAATGGACTTCACTGACCAACATAGACAACTGTATTTCTCCTCTGCACTTATGTAGAAAGGAACTTACTAAACCGAATAAAATGAATTGAAACTAAAAATAACCAAATGTAGCTGCATTCGCCCCTTTCCGTTTACTTCTTTAGAGTGATTTGTAAACAACATATGATTAAGTAATAGAAGAAAAGAACCAATTGGATGATGCTGACGAATTAGGGTTTAACGTCCAGTGACAAATATCATGCTCATATGTGAACGAGAACACGTTATATGTACCCTGTGTTGTATTAGAAAGACACTTTCAGTCGGAATTGAGAACGTGCTACTTCCAACAGACACAAAAATTAAGGCTAATTGAAAACGTCAATAAAAAATTCATGCATATTCCAGAGGCCAATCCATATCACGCTATATTAAAGTGACACACCCTTCAATAAAATGCAAAGAAAGTCAAAATAAAAATGCTCTGTCTAGGATACTGGGCACCGTATTTGTTTACTCAGGAACATCTCATTCTTAAATTTTTCAAGGGGAAAATATAAAGGTAGCAAAATTATTGTGGCTAAATTACTCTTAACTGACACAATTTCAATTGTCCAACCCATTAACAGACTTTATTCCCATAATTTTCACTAAAACGTGGTATCATTCACGTTATTTTACAATTATGAAATATTTACTAATGTGAATTTATTTTTTAGAACCACAGTACTATTTTTTGTCCTTTAAATGATATCTAAATTTGTTTGTTTCGCCTTTTATTAAAAAAATTGCTATGTGTATAAGCATAAATACTACATACTTGCGCGACGCCTTTTAGTTTTACTGAAAACTGCGCAGACTAAGAAATGTTTTTACAAGTGCAAAATGTTCTATGATAGATATCATTTTGTCAGACACTTTTCTTTTTTTGATTTGGTTCTTATAACATGCCAAAAATCTGTATATTTGATAGAGTTTGACATTAAATTAAGCGTTTTACTCTTAACAGACGTATAACCAACCCGATTAACAGACCAATCGCCCATATAGCCGCATACTCAATATAGATTAACCGACCAATCTCTCGGTTAGCCGAGTGTCGGCCGTGTCTTTAGAACTATAAATGCAAAGAAGTTAAAAGTATATGGAAAAAGGCGTGTAACTGCTATATTGGGCACACCCCGTGCTGAGTGACTAAAGTCACCAATATCTAAATTTATAAACTTGTTTAAAGGAAATAATTGTTATCACTGCATGCAATAATCTTCTATATATCAAGCATCGAATTGCCAAATATGATAGTCCAAGGGGAAAGGCTGTGGATTTTCTATAAAATTTCCATATGTTTAGCATTTAATTAACACAAGACCGTTACATAATCCTTAATGTATGATAGCGGAATTTGCAGAGGTTAGCCTATTGGAACTGGTAATGACACATCCAAATACCATACCGAAAATAGTAAAGAAAAAGAAAAAAAAAGTTAACGCTCGCCAACAAACATTTAGAAAGGAAACGCTGTATACTCTGTTTCGATCTCTTGGAGTTTGTCCTATTTTATCAGGGGCGGATCCAGCCATTTTAAAAAGGGGGGGGGGGGTTCCTAACCCAGGACAAAAGGGGGGGTTCAAATTACATGTCCTCATTCAAATGCATTGATCGTCCAAAAAAAGGGGGGTTCCAACCCCCGGAACCCCCATCTGGATCCGCGCCTGTTTATATGCGTTTTCTTGATGGTTTGATTCGATTTATAAAATTTGAACATTGAAAAACTACTATTGCATTTGGATATCAAATATGTGAACTTATTGGATCTTATTGATTAGCATGGTCTGCTAAGATCTAAACAGGGTTTAATTTCGAAACATTATTCTTATATGTCTAAAGTAGTTTGAAAGATAGATTTTTATTTCTTTTAATGGGAAATAAAATAATGGTGATTCTTAGTCGAAATGAAAACTTCAGAACTGTATATTAAATTACATTTATATATGTTTGAATTCTATTTCATTAGTTTTCTAAAAAGCAGTTGTTTCCTAGAATTATGCTTCTGATATAAGGAAGCAATATAGTGATCGAATCAGTCTTATTCTGGATACAGTTTCCGTGTCTGTCACCGAAAAATAGTTAATTTAAAATCCTTATCATCGGTATATCGGATATGTTCCTTACGTCGTAACTACAATCCCCTTCCCTTTCCTGAATGTGACCTACCGAAATAGACTTTTTACCGGATTTGGTATCACATAAGATAGCAATAAACAGTTAGGAAAAAATTCTAAAATTTGCCCTCATGAATTTTACCCTCCCCTTTTCTTTGCTTTCTTGCAATATCAAGCTTACTGTTTGTGTCATATATGGGCATATGTATGTAATCAGAATCTTCCATAGATTTTATATCCAGTATATAAAATGGTAAAATATAATTTCTTTTTGGTGTATCCATGGCAACAATCTGCATTTATTTGTTATAAAATATTGCAAAAAGGGGGGGAAAGATGTCACATATTTCCCCAAAATTTGGCTAAAAGTAGAATTTCAATCGCTTGAAGTAATACCTTTTCTGAAACTGTGTACATATATCATTCAGCAAATCCAATGAAAATCATATGTCTTTCATCTCATTTTTTTGTAAAATTGCGTCAAAAACTTCGTGTAGAAAAAGTGTGTTTGTAAACAGTACATTAATTTCTGGACCGATGGCCGGTCTAGCTATGAAAATACGGATTGTCAAACAGAAAACAGCCCATAAAACAGGTAAAAAATAGTCTTGATGCACTTATAAACCACCTTTGAAGGCTAAATTAGCACTCATCTGTCTAAAAATGAATTTTATTACACAATAACTTTCCTATTTGAAAAATCCACAGGGGCCAAAATGCGAAACTAAACTCCTAACTGTGTATTGCTACCTTAATAGTAAATATTTTTTTTCAAATTCTCCCTTTTAACTTATTTTCTGAGTTCTGCTAGCTAATACGAGTAAAATGGCCTTTTATTTTTGAAAATTGGTTGCGTAATGAATATTTTATGAAGGTTAGCAGTTGACACTGAAACGCGACAAAAACTGATTTTAAAGAAAGGTGCCAAGTCAAAGTGTAAAATCTTGTCTCTACCTAAATTTTTAGCCAAATCTTTAAAACTGTATAAAATTTGTCAGTTTTTTAATGTTGCATATCTTAATAAGATCTCTGATGATGCAAAATTGTATAAAATTTAGCAATTTCAAGCATAAAAATGTTAATCTTTATGCTTATTGCATACCAAAGACTTGATTAAAAAACTTGGTGATAGGGAATCAATTTCTTACATCTGATTTAAGTATACATTTAATATATGCCAAAATGTAACATGAAATCTGGATAAAAACAATAATTTGATATATTCGCAAGAAAAAAACCAACGCGTTCAATACTTAGGCTACTACATGCAGCCCAATCCATCAGAAGCAAGAGTTAAGCCGATAGAGTACAAATATAAGCCTGGTGTCAAAATGTCTAATTTTGGTTGCTAAGGACTGTAAACAATAAAATTGACATATATTGTCATTCTTAAACACTTAATTTACTCATAAGTTGATTTAGAATCTAAATATCAATAGATTTGTGGCATGAAAAGTTTTAAATTATACAATTCTGAGCTTGGTAAGTATGCCTTAATAGTAAATATTTTTTTTCAAATTCTCCCTTTTAACTTATTTTCTGAGTTCTGCTAGCTAATACGAGTAAAATGGCCTTTTATTTTTGAAAATTGGTTGAGTAATGAATATTTTATGAAGGTTAGCAGTTGACACTGAAACGCGACAAAAACTGATTTTAAAGAAAGGTGCCAAGTCAAAGTGTAAAATCTTGTCTCTACCTAAATTTTTAGCCAAATCTTTAAAACTGTATAAAATTTGTCAGTTTTTTTAATGTTGCATATCTTAATAAGATCTCTGATGATGCAAAATTGTATAAAATTTAGCAATTTCAAGCATAAAAATGTAATCTTTATGCTTTTGCATACCAAAGAACTTGATTAAAAAACTTGGTAGAGTGGGAATCAATTTTCTTACATTGATTTAAGTATACATTTAATATATCCCAAAATGTAACTTGAAATCTGGAATTAAACAATAATTTGATATATTCGCAAGAAAAAAATCCAACGCGTTCAATACTTGCTACTACATGCAGCCAAATCCATCAGAAGCTAAGATAAGCCGATAGAGTAACAAATATTAGCTGGTGTCAAAATGTTAATTTTGGTTGTCAAGGACTGTAAACAATAAAAATTGACAATATGTCATTCTTTAAACACTTAATTTATCATAAGTGATTTTAGAATCAAAATTATACAATAGATTTGTGTGCATGAAAAGTCTTAAATTATACAATCTGAGCTTGGTAAGTATGCCTTAATAGTAAATATTTTTTTCAAATTCTCCCTTTTAACTTATTTTCTGAGTTCTGCTAGCTAATACGAGTAAAATGGCCTTTTATTTTTGAAAATTGGTTGAGTAATGAATATTTTATGAAGGTTAGCAGTTGACACTGAAACGCGACAAAAACTGATTTTAAAGAAAGGTGCCAAGTCAAAGTGTAAAATCTTGTCTCTACCTAAATTTTTAGCCAAATCTTTAAAACTGTATAAAATTTGTCAGTTTTTTTAATGTTGCATATCTTAATAAGATCTCTGATGATGCAAAATTGTATAAAATTTAGCAATTTCAAGCATAAAAATGTTAATCTTTATGCTTATTGCATACCAAAGACTTGATTAAAAAACTTGGTGATAGGGAATCAATTTCTTACATCTGATTTAAGTATACATTTAATATATGCCAAAATGTAACATGAAATCTGGATAAAAACAATAATTTGATATATTCGCAAGAAAAAAACCAACGCGTTCAATACTTAGGCTACTACATGCAGCCCAATCCATCAGAAGCAAGGTTAAGCGATAGAGTACAAATATAAGCCTGGTGTCAAAATGTCTAATTTTGGTTGCTAAGGACTGTAAACAATAAAATTGACATATATTGTCATTCTTAAACACTTAATTTACTCATAATTGATTTAGAATCTAAATATCAATAGATTTGTGGCATGAAAAGTTTAAATTATACAATTCTGAGCTTGGTAAGTATGCCTTAATAGTAAATATTTTTTTCAAATTCTCCCTTTTAACTTATTTTCTGAGTTCTGCTAGCTAATACGAGTAAAATGGCCTTTTATTTTTGAAAATTGGTTGAGTAATGAATATTTTATGAAGGTTAGCAGTTGACACTGAAACGCGACAAAAACTGATTTTAAAGAAAGGTGCCAAGTCAAAGTGTAAAATCTTGTCTCTACCTAAATTTTTAGCCAAATCTTTAAAACTGTATAAAATTTGTCAGTTTTTTAATGTTGCATATCTTAATAAGATCTCTGATGATGCAAAATTGTATAAAATTTAGCAATTTCAAGCATAAAAATGTTAATCTTTATGCTTATTGCATACCAAAGACTTGATTAAAAAACTTGGTGATAGGGAATCAATTTCTTACATCTGATTTAAGTATACATTTAATATATGCCAAAATGTAACATGAAATCTGGATAAAAACAATAATTTGATATATTCGCAAGAAAAAAACCAACGCGTTCAATACTTAGGCTACTACATGCAGCCCAATCCATCAGAAGCAAGAGTTAAGCCGATAGAGTACAAATATAAGCCTGGTGTCAAAATGTCTAATTTTGGTTGCTAAGGACTGTAAACAATAAAATTGACATATATTGTCATTCTTAAACACTTAATTTACTCATAAGTTGATTTAGAATCTAAATATCAATAGATTTGTGGCATGAAAAGTTTTAAATTATACAATTCTGAGCTTGGTAAGTATGCCTTAATAGTAAATATTTTTTTCAAATTCTCCCTTTTAACTTATTTTCTGAGTTCTGCTAGCTAATACGAGTAAAATGGCCTTTTATTTTGAAAATTGGTTGAGTAATGAATATTTTATGAAGGTTAGCAGTTGACACTGAAACGCGACAAAAACTGATTTTAAAGAAAGGTGCCAAGTCAAAGTGTAAAATCTTGTCTCTACCTAAATTTTTAGCCAAATCTTTAAAACTGTATAAAATTTGTCAGTTTTTTAATGTTGCATATCTTAATAAGATCTCTGATGATGCAAAATTGTATAAAATTTAGCAATTTCAAGCATAAAAATGTTAATCTTTATGCTTATTGCATACCAAAGACTTGATTAAAAAACTTGGTGATAGGGAATCAATTTCTTACATCTGATTTAAGTATACATTTAATATATGCCAAAATGTAACATGAAATCTGGATAAAAACAATAATTTGATATATTCGCAAGAAAAAAAAACCAACGCGTTCAATACTTAGGCTACTACATGCAGCCCAATCCATCAGAAGCAAGAGTTAAGCCGATAGAGTACAAATATAAGCCTGGTGTCAAAATGTCTAATTTTGGTTGCTAAGGACTGTAAACAATAAAATTGACATATATTGTCATTCTTAAACACTTAATTTACTCATAAGTTGATTTAGAATCTAAATATCAATAGATTTGTGGCATGAAAAGTTTTAAATTATACAATTCTGAGCTTGGTAAGTATGCCTTAATAGTAAATATTTTTTTCAAATTCTCCCTTTTAACTTATTTTCTGAGTTCTGCTAGCTAATACGAGTAAAATGGCCTTTTATTTTTGAAAATTGGTTGAGTAATGAATATTTTATGAAGGTTAGCAGTTGACACTGAAACGCGACAAAAACTGATTTTAAAGAAAGGTGCCAAGTCAAAGTGTAAAATCTTGTCTCTACCTAAATTTTTAGCCAAATCTTTAAAACTGTATAAAATTTGTCAGTTTTTTAATGTTGCATATCTTAATAAGATCTCTGATGATGCAAAATTGTATAAAATTTAGCAATTTCAAGCATAAAAATGTTAATCTTTATGCTTATTGCATACCAAAGACTTGATTAAAAAACTTGGTGATAGGGAATCAATTTCTTACATCTGATTTAAGTATACATTTAATATATGCCAAAATGTAACATGAAATCTGGATAAAAACAATAATTTGATATATTCGCAAGAAAAAAACCAACGCGTTCAATACTTAGGCTACTACATGCAGCCCAATCCATCAGAAGCAAGAGTTAAGCCGATAGAGTACAAATATAAGCCTGGTGTCAAAATGTCTAATTTTGGTTGCTAAGGACTGTAAACAATAAAATTGACATATATTGTCATTCTTAAACACTTAATTTACTCATAAGTTGATTTAGAATCTAAATATCAATAGATTTGTGGCATGAAAAGTCTTAAATTATACAATTCTGAGCTTGGTGAGTATGCCATAAGGTAGCAATAAACAGTTAGGAAAAAATTCTAAAATTTGCCCTCATGAATTTTACCCTCCCCTTTTCTTTGCTTTCTTGCAATATCAAGCTTACTGTTTGTGTCATATATGGGCATATGTATGTAATCAGAATCTTCCATAGATTTTATATCCAGTATATAAAATGGTAAAATATAATTTCTTTTTGGTGTATCCATGGCAACAATCTGCATTTATTTGTTATAAAATATTGCAAAAAGGGGGGGAAAGATGTCACATATTTCCCCAAAATTTGACTAAAAGTAGAATTTCAATCGCTTGAAGTAATACCTTTTCTGAAACTGTGTACATATATCATTCAGCAAATCCAATGAAAATCATATGTCTTTCATCTCATTTTTTTGTAAAATTGCGTCAAAAACTTCGTGTAGAAAAAGTGTCTTTGTAAACAGTATATTAATTTCTGGACCGATGGCCGGTCTAGCTATGAAAATACGGATTGTCAAACAGAAAACAGCCCATAAAACAGGTAAAAAATAGTCTTGATGCACTTATAAACCACCTTTGAAGGCTAAATTAGCACTCATCTGTCTAAAAATGAATTTTATTACACAATAACTTTCCTATTTGAAAAATCCACAGGGGCCAAAATGCGAAACTAAACTCCTAACTGTGTATTGCTACCTAAGCAACACGACGGGTGCCGCATGTGGAGCAGGATCTGCTTACCCTTCCGGAGCACCTGATATCACCCCTAGTTTTTTGGGGGGTTCGTGTTGTTTATTCTTTAGTTTTCTATGTTGTGTCGTGTGTGCTGTTGTTTGTTTGTCTTTTTCATTTTTAGCCATGGCGTTGTCAGTTTGTTTTAGATTTATGAGTTTGACTGTCCCTTTGGTATCTTTCGTCCTTCTTTTACGTTAGAGCACATTTGGCTATCGTCGGGTGAAAACTCCATCGGTCGAGTTGTGACGAATGGTTAGAGCAATGACACCAGAATTTTCTACGATAATCCTCTCTTTTATTATTTAGATTTTCAGTATCATAATTCAAACATATAAATTTAAGCATTTTAAGGGTCTTGATCTGATATTGAAGTGTCGTCTGCTAAATGTTTACTACTACGATCAATCTAAAGACTAATGGTAGAAATTTTGATTTAAAAGCTATTTTAGTATGATCAAATTAATGAATATGTCTCGTGCTGTTTCTTTATATTAATTTTTTGCAGACATTAGCTTTTTCTTCAAAGACATTTAGATTTATTCACAATTCCCAAAAGAATTTTAAAGTCGCATGTGCTTAGAAAGATATGTGATAATATAGAAAAAGAGATTGAAATAATGTCAAAATCAAGGCAAAGGACCTTAATGTAGATGTTTCTGCTATAATATTTAATCTTCTTTTGTCTATGCAGCTGACTCAAATACCTTTAAAACGCCTTCTGCTTCCCGGAAGAACTTCTTATATTTGTTTTAATGATTAAATGCGGCTTTCTGCAGTTTGATTCGTTGACCAAGAACACATTTTCACGGTGTTTCATGTTATTTACTTAAAAACCGTGCGTATTCACAACACTTATACGATCTTATACTTCACAATAAAATACGCAATAAATCAATTAATTCTTATATTTGTATTACAAAGCTTAAACTATGAAGCTATCAGTTTGGTATGGTTTTCGTTAGTACCGTTTTATTGACAGGAAACATCCTTTTTCAACTATTCATGATTGTTGTCTGCCAATAAAATTTATATAAAACCTTATTTAACACCAATGTAATGTTACTATAAGATCTTGTTGATTGCCAAGGACCAAATTGCACAGAAATAAATAACTACATGCCAATATACGGCCTTCAACAATGAGCAAAGCCCATATGATATAATTATATTTAATCGAACATTATTAGATATGTGAACCAGCAATGACTTTTCGAGGCGTAAAATGACTAATCTGCCTTGTTATGTTATAAATCTTTATCATAAAATTCACCCTTTCAAGTCATTTGATTATCATATGCTTCATAACGATTGATAATTGGATTTAACCAGATTATTACATGGCATTTTTCATATCGCATATATTATCAGCCCAAGGTTCAATATCAGCCCAAGAGCCGCATGGCTCGAGGTCTGATATTGCCCGAGGGCTGATGATACATGCAATATGAAAAATGATATGTTATGATCTTTATATCATTATGCTTCAACAATGGAGAAAAAAATAACAGATTAATATATTGATTCCTTTACTTGGTTCGCAAATAGAAGTTAATAGAGTGAAAAGTTCACGGCCGTCGGACCCCAAATGTAGTACATTCGATATGAAATCTTTCTATCATATGCCTCAACAGAGAAGAAAAAGCAGTATGATATATTTTAATATGGACGATAAAAATATAATGTATACATTATATATATAAGCATACATAATGAACCATGTCTGGGAAAAACAACATTTTTAAAGTAACTTTCTAAATTATGTTTGAAACTTTTAAAAATGCTTATTTTATCATTGTTTTTTTCTTCTTCATTTTACACAATATATCAAAATAGATGTTTTGTATCCTACTTTGTAATGTTTTTCACTGAAAACATACCATTGATGTGAATTTTCCGGAATTTGCCGAGTATCACCGGAATGCCATGTGATAACGTTTATACGGAAAGGCATGTGATAATAATCGAAAAGCATGAGATAAACTTTTCATATCAGCCCGCTAAGCACCAATTCGAAAAATATGGAATTTAAGTAAATTAATGCTTTTATATCATACGGTATAAATCATGTTATTAAGTCTAAGTATATGAAAACGCTTGATATCAACCCGAGTTTATCAATTTCAACATAATAATAAAACGAGCCTATGGCGAGGTAATTATTAATATCTAAATTGAATAAAGAATCAGAATTATGCGCTCGTGTAAGGTGATACATCTTCCTACGAATGTTACTTTGTAAACTAGCATATTAAAAATCATGTTCTGGAAGACAGTTTAATATAAGCAAGCTTTAAAAAAATCATATTCACATTATCGTGTTCTCGTCCTGAAAATGGGTTTAGTTTGCCACTGGAAGTTAAACATTCATTCATCGGAATGGGGACATTGAATTCTTTTGAAAGTTAATGATCCATTTCAACAACTCTTTAGAGGGACCCATTTATTACCAGTTAAAAATCAAAGATAGTTTGAACGCGCAAAGAATACATTTAAAACTTAATTCGATACACATGATCCCGTATTTCTGAATTAAAGCCTGCATCCATTTTCAGTCAAAGTTCAAATACCCGCAAATCACTGGATGCATGCTTACACTAAGCAAACTATAGTAAGTCAGTGAAGATGTACCACAGACAGCGTTATATATATAAGCGCCATGAAGGAAACTATTGAATTAGATAGATAGATAGGTGTAAAATCATATTTCAGATCTAAACGGTTAATACTGAGGATCTCATCATTAAAAACATCTAAAATTAAAGAATTCTAGATTTTATTGTACTTGATACAAAGTCAGTCATTGTATTGCTACAAAAAGATAAATCGCGTTTCTCGTGTTTGATATTCAAATACTTAGACCATCATCACTTTGTGTTCTTTTAGATGTAGATCTTTAGGAAGTTAATTAATTTCAATTGACAAAATTCCAGCGTGTACGTCAGAGTTCTAAGTAGTTAAAATTCAAAAGTAAACACCGACAATTAAAAAGTCAAACAACCGACAACGTTGATATGCAATGCTTACAATTTAGAATGCCACAAGAGCATTTCGTTTTCATAAGACTCGTCACTGGCGTTCAAATCGAAACAGTTGGAAGGCAAAATAAATTACAAAGTTGTAGAGCTAAGACCAAAAAATCATAAACGTTTCGCCTAATCCGGCTAAGGCCATCTATGAAAAAAAAATTAAAAATGAACCGCAAGTTTGACAAACAACAACCAACAACTGGCTTACAGACACACAGGCTAGTCATGTTTGTGAGCTCTCAACAGCTGTCTTCACTGATCATGGACTATGAGTTCCAAAAGGGTACAGTCTAAGCTCCTAAGCAAGTTGTTCAATGTTGGGAAGTTTTCAATGATATATGTATAGTATTTAAATTTCGTTAAAATTTAAGACTTGAAACTCCCGAAAACAATCAATATGATTTATACGAATATATATAAAGGCAGTCGAAGCTCTTCCATGGCAGTTTACATCCATGTGAAAATACTGAAACATCTGTTCCCCTCAAAAAGTTCTCTTTGTTTGTCCAAATTATATTAATATTGTACACTATCTATTGAATAAGATTTATTATAATTATGACAATATCATTTTCAATTGCATTGCCAAGCAAGCAATCTAAACAAAACTCAATATTCATGGTAGGTCTTTTCGTTTTCAAAGCAAACACTTCAATTGCATAGATAGCTATCTATATTTATTGCCGTCAAATTTCATCAAAAAATATCAATAGCATAAGAAACAAGAAGCGTTAAAATGCTTTGATAATAAGTTAACATTAAACGTTACAAAGGCAACTGCACTAGATTTGCAGTTCAACTATGAATATCTCTATGAATAAATCCTAATCCCACATTGATGAGGTGATATAACCGAAAAAGACCGTACGTAAAGCCAAACCCGCTAAACATTTTCATAGGTCACACAGATCCACAACACGTCAATGATTAGAGTATACCAACGTTACTGCACTGTATTCATAGGTCAAAACGAATATCTCTCTGTAATGCTCGTGATTTAGGAGATAACTGTATTGTATTTTAAGCTCCGACGGCATCAATTGGGGATTTGATGGTCGCAAATTAAGTTTACTGGCGACGCGTTAGCGGAGACAGTAAACGGGTATTTGCGACCATCAAATTCCCAATTGATGCCGTCGGAGCTTAAAATACAATATTGTTATCTCCATTCTAATGAAACTGACAGAAAACAACGTTAAAACATGTATTTAAAATCTGTCATATGCCGTCTGCGCTTGCGCGTACGTCCCATAGCATCAATTGTCAATTGATGCCATGTAAGAAAGTGACGTTATCCAATCAAAATGAACGTTACAAACGTTGTTGCATTAGAATAAGTGTTCTAAAAACCAAACCATATACGAAAACTTTAATGAGATGATATAACCAAAAAGGCCTTATTGTTTTACATTGTCATTTCGGGGCCTTTTATAGTTGACTATGCGGTATGGGCTTTGCTCATTGTTGATGGCCGTACGGATACCTATAGTTGTCAATTTACCTTTGCACGTTAAAGAAGCAAGGTTATGCCTCTATTTCTCTATCCTCTTTTTCCGATTACAGTCGAAATTCCCGACCTCTACATCTGCATGTTAGTCGGTATTTTTAAAGAACCTACCTATTGGATTCTTCGGTTATTTGGCACCAGAAACATACACAGGCCGTTCGTTTTCCCGTTCGAATTATTTAAATTGTCCTTCGGGGCCTTTTATAGCTGACTATGCAATATGGTCTTTGCTCATTGCTGAAGGCCATGCGTTGACATATCTTTGTTAATTTCTGTGTCATTTGTGTTTCGTTGGCAATCATACCGTGACGTCTTCTTTTTATATGAATTATTTTTCGCTGATTATTTAGCAATCAATCAAACAATATAAAAAAGAAGATGTGGTATGATTGCCAATGAGACAACTATCCACAAAAGACCAAAAAGCATATAATAGATATAAATTTCCTCACTATCACTCATTCTAATAGTTGATATTGTTACAGACCTTCCAAGGTCATTCTGGTGCCTCCTCAATACAATAAGTTGGCAGCTTTTGATTCATTAGAAACAAACTGATGAGAACAAAATTGTAATGATTCTTTATTTAAGCTTGAAAATGGCATATTTCTGCTTAATTTAACCACAAACAAATCTGTTCTATAGAATCCAATTAAATGTATTTTAAATAATATGAATGACGTTAATTCAAGAAACTAGCACGGCAAACGTCAGTTTCATATTATTACCGACATTTCTGCACCACACTTCGAAAGCTGCTTATATTTTTTTACATTATTCATGCCTCGAGTTATGTAATCTAAGTGAGATGAATGTATCTTATATATTTTTTGTCTGAAATATATGTTACAGGAAAATTTATAATGGTTGTTACTCTACCAAAATTATAATTTTAAAACTATTATAATACAGTACATTATAATAAAACAAAATGATGTTGATTGTATTCCATGGGGAAAATTATATCCTTACCCCGTTCCATGGTGAAAGTTATATCCTTACCTCGTTCCATGGTGACATTATATATCATTACCACGTTCCATGGTGAAAGTTATATCATTACCTCGTTCCTTGGTGAAAGTTATATCCTACCTCATTCCATGGTGACAGTTATATCCTTACCTCGTTACATGGTGAAAGTTATATCATTACCTCGTGCCATGGTGAAAGTTATATCCTTACCTCGTTCCATGGTGAAATTTATATCCTTACCTCGTTCCATGGTGAAAGTTTTATCCTTTCCTCGTTCCATGGGGAAAGTTATATTCTTACCTCATACTGTTCCCTGTTGGGTAAACTAATCTTTGTTGAAAGAAAACAGAAGATATAAGGTCTCCATCCATGACACAAAATCAATACATGCACATAACAAAAAAAACACACACATAAATAAACAACGCTTGTATTGTTGATCCGCTCAAAGTGACATAGAGTCCTTCAACACGGAGTGTTTTTAGAGGGGGCAAGGGGTTTAACTGTTATGCTGTTATGGGGTAATTTAATTATTTGTTATCTGTCATTCTAAAAATATATTTACTGTTAGCTGTTATTGTCTTATTCCTTGTTAGCTGTTATAGGACTGTTATTTTTATTGTTATCTGTTATTGTGAGATTGTATTTGCTGTTAACTGTTATTGAAAATTGGAATGTTAGCATTTTGACAGCCAATCTTATGTAGAAATTGAAGAAAATTGAACATTGTGATTTGGATGGAGAATTGTCTCATTGGCACTCATACAACATCTTCTTATTATCACTACTGGGGTCTTTCCACTGGTGATATGGAGTTCAGGTATTTGCAGAAGGATTCCAGTAACATACATCACATAAACATATTTAAAAACAGTCGGGTCCAGGACCATTCCAGTGTACATTATTATCATTCTTTGTAATAAATTCCATTTGTCTGTAGATGTATAATTATACCCCCGCTTTGAAAAAAGGGGGGTATACTGTTTTACCTCTGTCTGTACTTCCGTCAGTCCATCAGTCCATCAGTCCGTCAGTCTGTCAGTCAGTCCGTCCGTCCCATGAATATTTTTCGTCACATTTTTCTCAGGAACTACACTACCAGGATTTCTGAAATTTTGTTTCAGGCTTGATATAAGTCAGCTATACTGTGCGATGCGTTTTCAGATTCATCACTCGACAACTTCCTGTTTACCGAACACTTGTATCATTTTTACACCTGATAACCAAGTTGAACATTTTTCGTCACATTATTCTCAGGAACTGCACTACCCGGATTTCTGATATTTGGTTTCAGACTTGATATAAGTCAGCTATATACCGTGTGATGCGTTTTCAGATTCATCACTCGACAACTTCCTGTTTACCGAACACTTACCATTTTACATTATTAAGAAGTTAGATTATCAAGTTGCCTCTTTTCCATTTCTTACTTTAAATTTTCTTTCTACAGTGCTTTGCTACAATTTCCCCTCTACAGTGCTTTGCTACAGTCCTTATGTTTTGTGTGTGTGATTAATTTATATAGAAGACATTAAGAATTTTTTTCACTTGATACTTTATTAAATAAACAATTAACATATGTAAGTGAATTTAAAAAAAATATAAGGGCCTGTTATTTTACTTATTACGTTTAACATAACTTTAATTTTAGATATGTTTGTTATTAAAACCAATATATGAAGTCAAAGTTATAGAATTTATCAATTAGATCCGTCCTAAATTAAAAGGTCCCTCTAGATCCTGATACGTTTTGAATTCATTTAAATGCATTTTTATACCTATGTATGCATGTTCATACTTAAAAATATTGTGGTTAAAAGTTTATAAATGCATATCTGGACGAGGATATCATCAGTGAGCAGAAGCTCACAGTTTCACTTGTTTTGTACAAAAAATAGGTACAAATTATAGTTTGTTTTTTTGGCTTTGTACACATTTTTTTCCAAATTATAATTTGTATTGTGACTTTGTACACATTTTGTGTACAAATGATAATTTGTAAAAATAACAATTTGTATAAAATTTGACTAAAATTCACTCATAACTTTAACAATAACATGATATGGATTTTCTTCTAAAACAAAAGCATTGATACACCGTATATAAATTTAATTCAATGACCAAATAATAAACATTATATTGTACTGTTGCACCACTGTCCAAGGTTAGGCACCAACTAACATGTTTAACCCCGCCACATTCTGTATGTGTCTGCCCCAAGTCAGGGGCCTGTAATTCGGTGGTTGTTTTCGTTTATTATTTTGTAGATAAATCAGGCTGTTAAAATTTCTCGTTTGAATTGTTTTTCTTTTGTCATTTCAAGGCCTTTTATTTCTAATTATGCAGTATTGGTTTGATCATAGTTGGAGGTGGTATGATGAGCTATAGTTGTTTGTTAATTACTGTGTCTTTTTGTCTCTTTTGGAGAGTTGTCAGTCTCATTGGCAATCATACCACATCTCCTTTTATACTTATTTACAAAATACAAAAATAGTACATATGTATAATTTGTTTGAGCATGTGAGTGAAATGTTGCCTTTGGGAAGTACACAACATCTTTTGCATTTAGCATTCACATTTAGAAGTGCTACTTCTCCTCTTTTTATTTACATGAAAGAGAACCCTGACTATCAATTTTTCAAAAGCTGGTTCATATAGTGAAAAGTGAAGCTCAGAAACTGTTGCAGCAAAAAAAAGATGCGTCTTTAACAGCTTCAAATATTTAATTTCTAGACAAAATATCCTTTAAATAAGTGAATATAAATGTCTCTGTTAAGGCCTAGCCAGATCCATACAACCAGTTATATAATGAGATATTCTGTCAGTACTGTATTATATTGGTGGACCAGGCTGATTTTCAGATTTCATTTACTGTTATCTGTTATTGTTCTTTTTTAATTCCTTGTTATCTGTTTTAAGCCAAATCAATTTACTGTTTTGCTGTTATTGGAACCCCCCTTGCCCCCCTCTTTTTACACTTAATCCATTGGATGTTAGTTTGAAAGTAAACTGATTGATATATTATTCTCGATGCTTGATATTTTTATTAGTTGCTAGTGACTTTGGACTAGCCGACAGTATACGTAACTGTTCGTATTCATAGATTTGTATTCAGTGTCTCTTTGTTGTTGTTGAGTCACATGTATTCATACCCTGCCATGACCGGTCTGTGTTTTTTTTTTTGGATGTTTTTCTGCTTTGTATCGACCTGACGAGAGAAGCCCTTTTCGAGTGATCTTTATACTAGTAGTTTGTTCTTATATCGTACTGGTACATTCCTGTTCCGGGTAAGGGTGAAGGGTGTGCACCATCAAACTAGTTTAAACCTCACCACCTTATATATGTGCCTTTGCCAAATCATTAGCCTGGAATTCATGGTTGTTATAATGTTTCTTTATGTCGTATTTGTTTTTCGTTAGTTTTCTCGGTTGTATGTCATTTTGGGTCATTTTATAGCTGACTATGTGGTTGTGAGTTTGCCTTTTGTTAAAGGTCGACTTATAATGTCTTTGTCATTTGGTCTTTAGTGGTAAGTTGTCTCATTGGCAAACATATCACATCTCAATATTTTTTATATTGGCTATTGAAGAAAAGCATGTCCGTTGGTGAGGTTAAAAGCCCATTTTTTGTGCAATTCTGTATGACATGCAGTCATATCTAGAAACAAAAGTGCTTATGCTGAAATGTCTCGCCTAGACTAAATCTGAGTTACAATAACAACAAAAGATGACATTTTAATATGCCTAAGCAACTGACTTAGCGCACTCCACACTTTATTCTAAAGTTCTAAAAAAAAACTAGATCAGCAGCTTGACAGGCTCCCACTTTACAACTCATCACTGGCAAGCTTCAGATTAGATACGAATTATTCTGTATAGTAGTACATGAACCGTGTACATGAGAAAAATGTGATGAAAATCTTTCATCATATTACAGATAATTGAAAAGTAATTACACAATAAGAAATTGTTTCAACATATATATATATATGTATTTCGATGTATTTCGACATATATATATATATGTATGAAAATAAAATCGTTTTGTATAGTAGTAAGTTAGACAATTGTGACGATACAACACCTCCCTGCCGAGCTGCTGACGAAAAAATAAAGTCGTTCTCTTCATACATAAAACATTTTTTAGTTCAATGTCCTTTATATTTGTGTGAAAGAAACAATACCTTGGCTGACTTTCAACAACGTAACAACATAGACCTTTCCCTTCTTTCTGATGACGAAATACTCATTAAATTGCTAACTACTGACTGTAAACTAGACTGTCAAACTATATATTCAATATTTCAAAAGTCAGAACTCAGTTACTTTCTCATCATGACATATAAATAATCTTGTTTTAAATTGTTCTTGAAGTATAAATTTCATATTTTTAATATTAGCGCTAAATTAATTATAGATCCTTATTGACAGTGCTTCGTAAGCCTTTGAAGGCTAGCTGGTTGACTTTATTTTAATGTATGTAAAAATGTTATATCAGGTTGCACTATAAATAAAATTCGAAAAAAGAATGATATAATTGTTTTTGGACGAAAGGACAAAATAAATGTCACATAAAAGCTCTCACTCCTAGAGTTAGGATATATTTTTTGCTTTTGAAATGGTAATTGAGCGTAGAGAGCCTACTAATTCTAAAATATAACATGCAGGTTTATATACTCTCGAAAGTTTGAAGAAAATGAGACAATTAAATCTTACGCAAAAAAATGAGAAACTAAAAAAAGCTTAAAGCGTTGTTGTATCGGTCTCTCTACAACTTGTTCGTTTGGGATTTTCAATTTGGTATCTTGTACATCTTTTTTGTCTAAATTTATATATATATACCGTTTTTACGTGTGTCTTGAGTGGGAGGGTTAATAATGTAGGCTTATGAAATTTTATATCAGACTTATAATCTTATAACCTATTCAAGTGTGTCCTATAGATAAAACTGAAATTATTTCTTGAAGCCAAAATTTGCATAAGTACTTTATATAATCAAAGGATTAACTGCTACATTCTTTTCATAATCAGTTACAGAAGTTTTAGATTGAATTTGTATTCACTAAGAAGCAAATAGCGCAGTATATACTGACATATTCAAGACTCTAATACTGAAATGATAAGTTGGGTATTGTGGTGATAGACTGTATACGTGTTGCTACGATCCAAATCCCAAAAGGAGCTAGGGTATCGATGTATGTAATGTTGCAACTTGACAATTGACAATTCAACTCGTCTTGATTGTATTGTTCATGACACCGCTTAATTAAATCTAACCGGAAGTGTCATGTATGGTGACATTATTTCTAAATAAGCAGATTAAGAACTAAAAGCTTGCTTGCGATAAGAGATGTATTAAGTATAATATCAAATCTTACAGAAGGACAGGGTAATTAAAACATATTTTAACGCCGTCACGTGGTACCGTATGAGTCCTAAGTTGAAATCTCGGTAGTATCTGGAATTATTTATTTTAAAGAAAAAATCACTGGTCAAAGCTCGAGACGATTTAGACTTTGACAATGGAGTGCTTGATTTGATGGGGTGGATGCTGTTCCTAACGTCCAGTGGCACATATTTCATTCTTATTAAGAAAGAGCTATAGTTAAGAATAATCCAAAGGCTATAGGTGCTGCGCCGGTGATTTGTCGAATTGGGTGAAGGGTTGCAATTATGCGCAGGGTCCGTTTAACCGGGAGTCGGAGTTTTACTTGCCAAGGGATTCTTACGCATCCCTCGAGCGTGGCCCTCTACTTATTTTACATTATCGAATGTAACATTCCAATTCAGACCAGACGTAACTGCGTCTTTATCCTTTATGCATATAACCAATCGAGGTTTCACGTCATTTGGTTTACATCAAAATGGAAGAAACTGAGCCTTCCATATTTTTTACCCAGGTCATTCATTCGGGTTACATGTATTGTTGAAAACCTTATCATAAAAGGAGTAAGTTCATCAAGGGTTAAAATTATTGGCGATGAGTTTCCTAATGCTTTTATATTCGAAAAGTGCACATAAATAGTTTTTTTGGACAATTTATCCAAAATGAGCTGACTTTGAAGCCTGAAATATGCTTTTACAAAGAATCTGGTTTAACTTAGTAGTAACGCTTTTGAAGCAGACCCATTTAAGATCCAAATTATGTCCATTTTGAAAATCTTACAATAAAGTTAAATTTAAGGCCGTATTTGGTCTTTATTGAACCTTGTCCTTTAAAAGTCGCTTCATTCTTCTGAATCTTTGAAGTTAAGCAATATCTTTTTTATTCAGTCAATAAATTCAATTGTAATTTTTTTATGCAGCACAGGATCGATATTTCAGAGTTTCTCTTACATGAAATCAATTCAGGATTTATTAGAGCGTCGTCAAATCGAATTTGTTCATATTCTTCATTAGCGATAGTGCTCCAACGCAAAGACATAGTTCTGCTTGGAAAATATCTACTGATTCTTAACTGAATAGTGGCCTTTAACCATCAATAAAATTGTCTGGTTTTAAAATATATCGGTCAAGTTGAGAGAAAAAACGAACAAACGAAGAAATTTAAGAATGGTAATACGTAATCGCGGTTCAATTTCTTTTTATTGAAGTGACAAGTGTGTCACTGGATTAAAACTAGCATTCAATCAATTATCCGTACTTAAGTAGGTCAGGTATTTATTAGTTGTAAGATTTCATTATCTTGTCAAACGCTTGTTACAAACTTTTCTCAAACAGTCATTGTATTTCCGCAAATATAAAGCTTCTTGTCTTCTTAAGTAATCCCCAAAGCAAAATGCACAAGACAGATTTACTGCCGAATAATAAAAGACGATCTAGATTAATTTGACTTACATAGATCAAACTGATTGTAACACATTAATAGTTTTTATACTTATAAAATGAATACAACAATCTAAAAAACAAACACATTCGTTAAGCTCTTGTTGCTATTTGTTTGGTTTCAGATTATATATTTTTTGATAAAATAGCATTGTGGCACCGTTAAAGTCCACAATTCCTCTAAAGTCCACAACACCGCTAAAGTCCACAACAATTTTCCGCTAAAGTCCACAACGCCGCTAAAGTCCACAAAATTTCCGCTAAAGTCCACAAAATGACCTCCGCTAAAGTCCACAAGAAAACAACGTTAAAGTCCACAACAACAAGTTCCGCTAAAGTCCACAAAAAATCACCGTTAAAGTCCAAATATTTTTTTTTCATTATCAAAAGACAATTTTCTGTTTTTTACACCCGATATTATAGATCTAATTAAAAGCACGGACTTTTGTTCTTAGAAAGTATTTCTTGTCAGCATAAATTCTATTTTGATGAATGAAAAAATAAAAGTATTTGCTTTATCGATTTTTATGTGATTTTCTATCAATCAAACAGACAACATTTCTGAAAAGTTATCTAACTATTATACTCTTTTTATTCTTTAGTAAATATTTGTTCATCCACAAGAAACTCCAACATAGCGTTCTCCGGCTTTATGTATATGCTGGAGACATAATTTGGAGCCTATATTTGATATTTAAATTTCCTTTGCAATATCTATAAAACATAAGTAAGATTTCCATTCAGTGTCTGTTAGGTTCCACAGCAGCCAAAACGGTCCGTAAATCTCAAAAATAGATACATCATGTTCTTTTTTGAAATCAAAATAATGATAAAAAATACCACACATTCATGCATTTTGTGGTGCTCAGCAGATTTCCATCACTCTTTGGTTTGCATATAAAAAAGAAGATATGGTATGATTGCCAATGAGACAACTGTCCACAAGAGACCAAAATGACAGAGACATTATAAACAACTGTTTGTTTTGTTTTCAAAAAGGAAAATGAATTTGTTTCAGAATGAAAGATGAATTGAATAAATTATACGCGGATGTGGTTCTGTATTGTATATTATCCATGATGAGTACAAGTATAAGTTTTTTTCAACAATGCTACATATATATATATATATGTTCCAGACAATATGAGTATATCTGATTTGAACCCTTACGTGTACAATGTGGACCATATAAGTATACCTGAACGTATACTCGTACCGTATGAGTATACTCGTATGGTTTAGTATGAGGTCGACCATACATGTGCATTTGTCAAATTTATCAAGAGTCAGAAAATGAAATAAAAACTTTAACCAAATAAACTAAAGTCTCTTAAGAGCCTGTGTCGCTCACCTGTATTTACTGATCCTTTGGAAATCATGTAAAATAAGGTTAAAATCATAATTTATAGTATAAGATATCATTAGATACTATAATAATATCTAAGATAATAGCAAATAACTCAGGGACAGCAACCCAGCAACTGGTTGTCTGAAAATTTCAGGGCAGATATATCTAAATCTGATGAACATTTTTGCCACCGTCAGATTTGCTCTAAATGCTTCAGTTTCAGAGATATAAACCAAAAACTGATTTTACCCTATGTACTATTTTTAGCCATGTCTGCCATCTTCGTTCGCGGGCAGGGTCATCGGACAGATGAGAAAGTGACGCCACATTTTTTAGTATGAAATTAAGTTCAAATGCTCAAATTGCAATTGAAGTTATGGAAGTGAATACATGTATATTTTGGAAGATAAGTTTTTAGAACATTTAGGAACGTTGTACTTCAAAAACCGATAAGCCAGTAAAGTAAAATGGTCAGAAGTATTTGTCACCTATAATTAGTTGATATATATCATGAAATCTACGGATATTTTTCATAACAAATATTTAGGAACTATTTCATGTAAGATTTTAATCAAAATTAGTACCAATAGAAGCAGACCTCTCATAGGTTTATTTATAAAATTGAGAATGGAAATGGGGAATGTGTCAAAGAGACAACAACCCGACCAAATAAAAAACAACAGCAGAGGGTCACCAACAGGTCTTCAATGTAGCGAGAAATTCCCGCACCCGGAGGCGTCCTTCAGCTGGCCCCTCAACAAATATATACTAGTCCAGTGATAATGAACGCCATACTAATTTCCAAATTGTACACAAGAAACTAAAATTAAAATAATACAAGACTAACAAAGGCCAGAGGCTCCTGACTTGGGACAGGCGCAAAAATGCGGCGGGGTTAAACATGTTTGTGAGATCTCAACCCTCCCCCTATACCTCTAACCAATGTAGAAAAGTAAACGCATAACAATACGCACATTAAAATTCAGTTCAAGAGAAGTTTATTTGGTAATTTATCTATTTTGAAGCGTTAATTCTCAATTTCTGATGATATAACACAAAGTTTATATCTTATCCAAAAATTTGATTTACACCAAAAATGAAAAACAAAACTAACCGAAGAAAAGTATGACCACATTAATATATGTGGATATAGGATAAAGACAGGATGTGGATATAGAATAAAGGCGATAGGAACGTTCATCTTGCATTGAGCCCGAACACCAACAATTGTTGAACTATCCTATAGTCATATTGATTGATAAAATGTACGTCACATCAAAGTTCACGGTATCGCTTTCAGAGTTAATTTCGTTTCTTTATTCTCTTTTAAAAATTTAACCTATTATGTGTTGCTCTCCTAGCTATAAAATGTATCCAAAATCAAAGATGTGGAACATATTCTATCATAATCATTTGGTAACTAATGCAATTAGTGTTTTTTCCATGCCCGTTTTGAACATAAAAACTAAACTTAATATAAAATAAACAACACTCCTAATGCTCAGGTTGGTTGTCATCGTGCAACACAGTTAATAACACATGTAGGAAAATCATAGAACTACATTTATCATAAAGCACTGTCAAACATCCAAACATACTATCCACACTCATCTGTGTCCACACTTGTTCTCTTTTAAAGATACTTTTTTTAGTATTTTGAAAAGACTAAATGGAAGACTAGTATGAAGTTTTAAGCTGAAACTTTTACGAATTATATAATATCAAAGAATGTTTCTGTTCTTTTCAATACAATTTTATTGGTTTAATACTGTAGAACAGATTTAGCGTTTTGTGAGTTTATAGAAATTAATCTTGTGAGTAATTTTACATGTGATTAAAACACTTTACCAAGATAAACAACTAGTGTATGTATATTTTCTTAAGCCCCATTTATGGGCATTGGTTTTTCCTTTTGAATGGTTTTACACTTGTAATTGTTGGGGACTTTTATAGCTGGCTGTTCCGTGTGAGCCAAGGTTCCGTGTTGAAGGCCGTACCTTGACCTATAATGGTCTTTTATAAATTTTAACTTGGATAGAGAGTTGTCTTATTGGCACTGTGACTCATACCACATCTTCCTATATCGATCAAATCAGGTTTTGTTGTGACATTTTGGTAGAAACCCATTCAACGCATCGATATCTGATACTTATCGATAAAAATATAACTTAAAGCATAGAATATTTTCTTTTTTATTTGGAATTTATCATACTGGCTTCATTTTTCCGTTCTGAAAATCATAACAGAAATTAATAACGTTAAACGTTGGTTAAAAGTTTTGCGACAGGAGACCTTTGGGAATTCATAAACTTAGTATTTTTTTTGTTTAATGATATAATCAAGATTGTTGCATGCCGTTCAAATGTTATAGATTAGGAGGCACATTTGCTTTGTACATTAATTATGTCAAATAGTAATTATATGCAAAGAATAAGAGAAAAAAATACTTGTTGAATGCAGTAATAATAAATAACGAATTTACAAACTTTTTAGAAATGATGTCCAAATTGGCCATCAAGATCAAAATTGATAGAACAAAATCACATACCGATACTGTACTTTTTTCATGTATCAAACTGATAAAAAAAAATACTACCGAGAAGAAAGGCCAATGCTTTGTATTGTACTACTGGGATAAAAATAACGAATAATATGTTTTTAACAATAAAAAAATTGGTGTGGACTTTAACGGTGCTTTTTTGTGGACTTTAGCGGAACTTGTTATTGTGGACTTTAACGGCGTTTTCTTGTGGACTTTAGCGGAGGTAATTTTGTGGACTTTAGCGGAAAGTTTGTGGACTTTAGCGGCGTTGTGGACTTTAGCGGAAATTTGTTGTGGACTTAAGCGGTGTTGTGGACTTTAGAGGAATTGTGGACTTTAACGGTGCCACATAGCATCATCACATCATCACTAAAACAATATGAATAAAATGAGTACATCATCACTAAAACAATATGAATAAAATGAGTAGACGTCAAAATTAACCAAAAGAGTACATTCCGGGAACAATCTTCAATAGTACAAGCTTATACTTATAAAATGAATAGTTCAAGCTTGAATTAAACACTATTTTCCAACTATCAAAAAATATTACTATACGATTATAAGCATGGTATGAGACAACTACTGATACAGTCCGTAATGAGGACTCGCGTGTGATAATAAGTCGAGGTTTGGCTATTTTTGCAGCCCTTTCCTTTCCTCTTTTAACTTCTATCAGCAGCTTAGCAAAATGTAAGAAAAGGTGCCTACTTTAAAATACCAGTTCAGGAAAAGTACTTAAAATATCAAACAATAAATAAAGTATGTATTGGGACTAGTATATATTTGTTTAGGGGCCAGCTGAAGGACGCCTCCGGGTGCGGGAATTTCTCGCTACATTGAAGACCTGTTGGTGACCCTCTGCTGTTGTTTTT
Source organism: Mytilus edulis (assembly GCA_019925275.1). Classification (NCBI taxonomy): domain Eukaryota; kingdom Metazoa; phylum Mollusca; class Bivalvia; order Mytilida; family Mytilidae; genus Mytilus; species Mytilus edulis. The sequence goes on along the minus strand of CM034360.1, from coordinate 84,246,794 downwards.
TATTTGGTCGGGTTGTTGTCTCTTTGACACATTCCCCATTTCCATTCTCAATTTTATTGGGAAAACACATTTACTATAAAATAATGGTATATGAGACGGATAACCAAACAAAACATAAATTATACCGCATTCAATGAAAAATACTCGCAGTTCCTGAGCCAGCCCAAGTGTTTCTATGATTTCATCAGCAGTACTGCGGGAAAACAAGGTAAGCATCACTACGGATCTTTGCCTTAATTGTGGTCTAGTTAATTTTCTTACCGTAACATTGCTATTAATTGTTATCCACTGTCTCAGGTCAGTGGATTGGGCACCAACTTATTTGTAAAGCCCACCAAAATATGTAAGAGTCTTCCAAAGTCAGGAGCTAGTAATTCAGTAGTTGTTGTCTGTACATCATATTTGTTTTTTGTTTATTGGTTAGTACATAAATCTGGCAAATATGTTTTCGTTTGAATTGTTTAAATTCTGTTGTTTCGAGGAGTTTTATGGCTTGCTGTTGGTTTAATACAAACAAATGTTCTTGGCCAAAATATATGTGAAATATTTGCCACTGGTGTGGTGTAACATAAAATGCATAAATGGGGAGTCATCCTCTTGTTGACCTTATGATTTGTTTTAAACGATTAATAAGTTATTATTTTATAAGTTATCAAGTTCAAGCTAAAATTTGAGCTTTGGCAACCTTAGGCAAGGTATAAAAAAAACTTATAATGTTTTATACTCGTTCTTCGGCATTTGCTATCTGGTTTTAAAAAAAACCCATAGATCATTATTTAAGTAATATCAGAAAGCACAAAAATCATACGTTCTCGTCAACACAAGATGATTGTTGTTCTTATTGTCCAGTCGCAAATAGTTCGTACAAATTTCACACGAAAAAGCATGCTGTTTTTGAAACCAACCATGTATTCAGCAGAAACAAAACTATTTTCATGCGTCACATTATCACGTTTGTTCCAATTAATTACATAAGTAAATTTAATGTTGTGATGGCTTCCCGTTGTATCTTATCTTGTTTATTTGTTTAATTGCATCCAATTAGAGCGTTATATTATCATAGCATTGGATTCCTGTAAATTTATTGTTCATTTCAGCGAACGAACCCATTAAACTTAACGGCAATTAAATAAACTCACATTCAATGTAAAATAAACAGTACACTTCATTACATAATTTTCCTAGTTGGTAATAGTGGGGGTGTATTTTGATATTACAAAATCCTTAGTTCTAGATAAACATTCTCTAATTCTCTAATATGAGTTACAAAACGAAAGACGATATGTTCAATTATGCCTATAACAACTGGCCGTTATGAATTTAAAATAGTATTTGAGCAAAGCGAGCTCAAAATTCAGCATTTTCTTCGCCGGTTTTTAAATAAATCAGGCCGGTTTATATTGTTCACGGGAGTCGTCTTAAAAACCTCCTATAAAAGATGAGAACTCTGATATTTGCTGAAATATAAATTTTTGAATTCATTTTTTTTTTAATTCTCAAGTTTTCTAGTTCCTTTT
>CM034360.1:84220912-84245177 GCA_019925275.1 Mytilus edulis | reverse complement strand
TTACTGAAAAACTTCATGAAATAAACCCAGCTTATTTAATCAGTAGAAAAACATATAACCTTTTTAGAACGTTTGTTTCCTAACCCTGTATATGTAATGTTATAAGGACTGGTCCGTTTTTTCATATCCAGTTTTTTGTGAATTTTTTATACAAGTATTATGTATATTTGTTTTTGTATAAACTAAATAATTGTCTCATTATATCGTCTGCAATAAATGCTGGTTTATTGTTTACTCCCATTTTCAAAATGATTGACACTTGTGTAAATAGTTATACAAAAATTGATATAAAACATTTTGGGGGGACTTCTGATTATTCAAATGATTATTATGCAAAATAGGTAAGGGTTACTGAAACATTATTTCATTATACAGAAAATGTATAGATATTAAAATCGTTTTCACAGTTTTGGGCATAAGATAAAAAGATTTAAAAGGATTTAAGATAAAAGCATCGTCCAAGTTCAAGTTTGTCTCTTCTCCAGTAAATTCTAGTTAGGCTTTTAATTAGAGTAGCTATTTATTTGAAGATGCAGCATATATTATTATAAGGGTATTTATTTATTTGATACCATGGCAACTTAAAACTTGTGCCAAAGATGTTACTGTATCCCTGTGTGATGACCTATCTGTGGTAACCAGAAAAGTGGCAATAATTGTATGTGTGCCATGTTTAAAAATATACCAAAAAATAAACTTTAACCTTGACAAAGCCAATAAATTACTTAATTATTAAGATACTTAAAAACCATTTTCTCTCATCATTATGTCTGTAAAGTGTATTTGTGAAAAAAAAGTTCATTCAAAAATTAAAAGTATATTCAAATTGATTTGTCTTGTTGTCTTTGATTTGTAAACATGATATGGTATTGATATATAAAATATTTTAAAAAAAACACAAAAATAAGGAGATATGTGGTATACACCAATGAAAAAAAAAATTAAACACAAAAAACCACATCCACCAAATTCCTCGAAGGACAAAGAATCACTATGATATACAAAGAATAGGTATGGATCTTGGAGCATTCACTTGGGTGTGTTGTTGAACTGGTTTTGGAAGTACTAAACCATACTCTTAAAAGAGGAATATCAAAAGGACCATAGAAAAATACACATTAAAAATCACTTCAGAAAATGCATTGACCTATAATATCTGCATTACAGATTACTTTTATCATGTACTAGTACAAGTAACATCTATTAAATGATACAGTGTCAGAGGATGCTGACAGTTACTGAACACAACCTTAAAATTCCTTATCTGCTAATGTATAAGTTAGATGTTTGTAGATTTACCTTTTGTTAGTTTCACTTCGTAGTAGGTCGCACTTGACAAGAAAGCTAATATAATGTCCAAGTTTCCATATACTAGTAACAGAATCATGAGCATTTTCAATAGAACTACAGCATTTTTCTTCACCAAAAGTTTACTTGGTTTCGAATGATCTTCCTGAATATTCAACAATATATATGCCACTGGACGTTGAGCAAACAACAACCAATGTATAAATACAGAAAACAAAACAAATGAAACATATTGAGTCATATTTCATACAGTTAATATTTATAAATATTTGAAAGAAAAAGAGTGAACACATTAATGATCATTAATTATACAACAGCAATGTAATTGATTGTTTTATCCAAAGTCTTATACTGGTTGTCTTGAAGTTTACGTTAATACCATATAAAAAGTTGGATGCAATAATTATTTCACTATAAATCCCTGTGAATGATTGACTTATTAATTTATCCGCATTAATGCTGTATCACACTAAAAATTACGAAACATAAATGAATTGCGTAGATTGAAATTTTAGACGTCACTGCACATACGTGTTAATTAAACAAACGGAGCCTGGTACATTGAGTAATATGGAACGTTGCTATAGAGAAGAAATATATCATGTTTTACACAATGTTTGATGATAACTGTCAGAAGTTCTAATTTCAATGTTCAAAATGGACAACGTTAGACAATGTAAATTGAAGATCACATAAATATTTCTTCCTTCAATACAGTGCAGACCCCCTGAGTATTATCGCACTATTACCCATGCTAGATGTGACAACAAAGGTGCAAGTTAAAAACAGTCTGATGGTGCGGTTAAGGAATTCTGCTGGTCAGCACCACTGCTAGAAAGCGTCTAGTGAGGTACTATCCACCAGAGGTTGTGGAAGGTTGTTCTATTTCCGTATTGCGTCTGGAAAAAAAGAACGCCTCTGCTTAATTTTGGCATACAGTATGATGAATCGTCTTGTATGTGTCCTTTACCTACCGATGATTAATATGTAGCTCTACCCTAGATACTGCTACACGGCCTTATTCTGAACATCATTACTGCCTTGCATTTGGCCCTCGAATCTCGGCTAGTGGTTGCCACAGTAGAGTTTTAGCGGTGATGTTAAACTGCTGGTTTGTTGGAAGTCGTTCATTACAAATAGGGCTGATCTTCTTTGCACACTTTCTAGCTTCTGTTAGTTAAGGTAGGTGAACGGGTCCCAAACTGAGCGTGCGTTGTAAGGATATGGTCTAACTAGCGTTTTGTACCATATAACTTTTGTCTGCTGGGGACAATATTGAAGATTTCTTTGGATGAAGTCCTTGTTTGAATTTGCCATTTTAGATATACTCCTATGTGTGTGTTCTTGTTTAAAAAACTTACCTCAGGAAAAGATTACAATAGCTGTATTTGGCAAAACTTTTAGGAAATTTTGGTTCCCATTGCTCCTCAATCTTTATTTCGTTTTTTTAACTACATGTATTTCTGATTCGAGCGTCACTGATGAGTCTTTAGTAGACGAAATGTGCGTCATAAGGTTTGAACTTTCTAGTTGTCACGTCATTAAAAAAGACGATATCAAAGGTCATTTCATTATATATTATAATGATAAAATATTAACTAAATAAAAAAAAGCAGTTTCACGCATTTAATTATTAATCACTAGTCACAACTATAATAAACACATGTTATACCTATGGGAAATACCGATTGCTAGAATAACAACATGCCGGCTTTGAAATATATTTTCCAAAATTTCTTAAGACCTCGGTATCACTGCACGAAGCTGCTAAGAAGGTTAACTTTTCACTCGAAAGCAAAAAGAGTAACTGCGAAGCATTCTAATTAAAATATAGATCTCTGATATCTTTATACTACGTTATACTACTCATATGTTATATAACGTGGTATAATAAAATCCGAGATCTATATTTTAATTAGATTGACTGCGAAGGATCGTCCACAACCAACACGTGCAAATGCAGAAAAGCTATTTTACCGTTACCACCGTGTGGAAATAAGTTTCCCCTTATGCATAAATAAAAGAATACAATTAGTGACGAAACCTAACTACGGCATCATTATTTAATGTTTATGTACCTTTGAAATATAAAGTTTATTGTATTATTGAAACGGTTCTAATGCATATTTAAAAAAAATACCTTTATGGTCTAAATACTTATATGGTCCGGCTCGTTTATAACCAAACGAGTATATACTCATATGGTCCGACCATTTGCGTACGGTCGGACCATTTCAGTATACGCATTTGGTCATGACAAGAATTTAACCTGCAGATAAAGAACAGATTTCAGGTCCTAGAAGACACAATAGAAAAAACATCAGAACCAGCATCGATAAACAACAAATGGCTGAAAGTAGAAGAAATATACAAAGAAACCAGTGAAAAAGTTCTTGGCTATAAAAGACAAATACATAAAGAATGAATTACACAAGGAACATGAAAATTGATTGATGAAAGAAAAGAAATAAACAACAAACTCTGTCAGACTTATTCAGAAAGAATAAAAGATAAGCTGAGAATGCTGCATCCAACCAGAGAATGGGACAGGTTTACCAAGTTGTGTAAAACAGCTATGCAACAAGAAAACTAATAAGAACATGCCAATTAAAGACAAACAAAACAACATATTATCATCCGAAAAAGAACAAAAGGAAAGATTGAAAGAATATTTTCAAGACGTTTTCAATAGAAAAGAACCAGAAAATACAATTAGCATCGATATCACAGAAACACCAGAATTATATATAGATCTTTATGCGCCAACCAAACTAGAAATCCAGAGAGCACTAAAAAGTTTAAGGAATAGAAAGGCACCAGGCATTGACCAATTAAATGCTGAACTCTTTAAAGCTGATGATAAGCAAACATCAGATATCCTTTACCCAGTTTTTAAAGAAATTTGGGAGAACAACATCATACCAGACAACTGGTCCAAAGGTGACATCATAAGGATACCAAAGAAAGGTGATCTTACTAATTGCAATAACTGGAGAGGTATCACTCTTCTCTCTATTCCTAGTAAAGTATTTTGCAAAATCCTAATTTCAAGAATTAAAACAGTTATAGACAGAACACTGCGACAAGAACAGGCAGGTTTTAGACAAGGACGAAGCTGTATAGACCACATATTTGTCCTCAGAAACATCCTCGAACAATGTGCAGAATGGCAAAGAAAAATAATCATCAACTTTGTAGATTTTGAAAAGGCTTTTGGAAGCTTACACAGACAGGGATTATGGACCATCTTAAAAAGCTATGGAATTCCTGAAAACATAACTCATCAAAGCCTTCTACGACAACTGCACTGTAGACTCTGACCCAGACACTAGTTTTTTGGTAAAATCTGGAGTGAGGCAAGGATGTCTGATGTCATCTTTCTTGTTTATCATTGCAGTCGACTGGGTGATGAAATCAACAATGACAAATACCAACAACGGAATAAGGTGGACACTCACTTCAAACCTAGAGGATATAGACTATACATATGATCTAGCATTAGTATCCCATACTAAAAATCAAATGAAAGAAAAAACGGAGAGATTAGAACAGAATGCCAGAATGATTGGTTTGAAAATCAACTCTAGGAAAACACAAATAATAACAGTAAACATGCTTAATACACCAGACATCAAAGAAAATGGAGAACAACTGGAATTGGTACAGTCCTTCACTTACCTAGGTAGTGTTGTAACATCAGAAGGTGGAGCTGAACAGGACATCAAAACTAGAATTGGCAAGGCAAGATCAGCCTTTCACAGACTATGAAACATCTGGAAAACACCATCAATCAGAAAAAAGACCAAACTGAAAATCTATAACAGCTCTGTAACATCAGTTTTACTTTATGGAGCTGAATGCTGGAGAATGACAGAAAAAGACATTAACAGGTTATCCACCTTTCATAACACCTGCCTACGTAGAATCATGGCCACTGGACAAACAAAATAACTAATAAAGATCTTCATAAGAAAAACAAAAAGCCAAGATATTGAAACCACTCTGCTACAGAAAAGATGAAGATGGCTTGGTCATGTCCTAAGAAAACCACAAGGAGATATGACCAAAGTTGCATTAAGATGGACACCAGGGGGAAAAAGTAAGAGAGGACGACCAAAAACAACATGGCGTAGAACAATAGAAACAGAGATAAAAGCGAGAGGTTACACCTGGAGAACTATTGAGAAAAAAGCAGAAAACAGAGAGGAGTGGCGGCAACTTGTCCTTGCCCTAGTATGTGCAAAAAGGCATAACAAGGACTAAGTAAGTAAGTATTTGGTCATGACCATAGGCGTATGGTCCAAATACTCATATGGTTCGGAACATATATTGGTCATTTTTCAAAAATGTCGAATTTTCAGTACACCCATGCTGAAATTTGTATTTCTAATGGAAACTTCAGTTGTAATGGTTTTAATGAAAGCTTGTCGGATTTGTGATTCAGAACATTAATAATAAACAAATCTTACATCTATTTTGATAAGATTAAACTGCATTTAAGTCCGATTTTTGGGGTATTTGTGTGCGTGCAGTGTCAGAAAAACACATTTCAAATAATTTTTTCCGATTTTCTGATCGTCTTGATATCTGCAAAAGGGACTTTTTAAGAACGTTAATTATTACTCTAACGAAATATCGTAGCTTTGTCATTGTATGTAACATACTATCTACAAACTTAATTCAATCAGCATACGGGAGGTTCATGTCCATCCTGTTACCGCTACTTAAGTCAGCCGTTAAATTATTCTACCTATGAAAATTGAATCAGTCAGTGTTGATTTCAAAAGAGCAAAATAATCTTTACATTTAAAACGCCTTGTTTCTTGAACGACAGTGTAGAGAAAAGAAATTTAAAGACATTTAGGAAAAAAACTAGAGTGTCCTTTTTGTCATGTCTATGCTGTTACCAACAATTTTTATTAATTACACCAACAGTATGATTGTAAAAAGCGCAATAACGTGTTGGAAACCAAATTTACAATAGAAAACCATAATCACTTCATCAAAGGGAGTAGTTATTTCGCAACAGCAATCAAAAACGAAGAAATGTGTCTATCCTGTTACTATGGCTGCTATGGTTACAGTAACAGGATAGACAATTGTAGACAAAAACGTCGTTATTTTTTTTATCTTAACATATAGGTGCAAACCGTATGAAATATTTCGTTGTTTGAACTCACCTTAAGGTTATGAATTCTTAATCTTCCCAATTAAGCATTTGCAGGTGCAATACTGATATCGGTAACAGGATAGACAAAAAGGTAACAGGATAGACTTTTATATAGTGATATATCAGAAACGTACGATCCTGTTACCAATGAAATAAAGAGAAAAGTAAACTAACTTATGAGGGATTTACTTAATGTTGGGTTTATTTGAAAGGGTGAAAAAATGCCGAACAATATAATTTGCTATCTTAGACTTGCATTACTGGTGGTAATTTTTACAACCTTTGAAAACCTATTTGTAGAGGCATTTTTCAGTACAACCTGGAAAATTAGCAAATAATCTATTATTTTTACAGAATGAATATATAATATATAAGTTTAACCATCTAATTTAACAATTTAACTTAACATTTTCTTTTAAAACCCAAAATATCTTTTGAAAATGGTAACAGGATAGACAAAATATTGTACCACCGATCAAAAAATGGTTCAAGAAATTCTTGTATGACATCATTGAGATTGCATTTTTTAATTTGTTGTTCTTAAAGTACTGTTTGTTTTGAATTGCTTATGTAGAGGGTTGTTTGAATAAGTAACTTTTAATAATTTTTTCAATTTCAAAATTCGAAATGTTTTGAAAATGACCCATATACTAACAATGACAAACGATTTGTTTTTATGAAGTTATATTTTGATAAATATCGACTAAAGTGTCTTTTTCGATGTCTACAAACTCAATGATGTAGTTTGATTTTACTGCTACGAGAACCCCCCCCCCCCCCCCCCCCCATTAATATGTTCAATCTATCCTTCATGTATACAGTGTATCTATCCTTCATGTATACAGTGTATCTATCCTTCATGTATACAGTGTACCACGTCATGGTAGATCTCAGAGTTACTGATTTTAATACGTAGCCATGCCTCTAGCTGCTCCTATCAGTATATTTGGATTTGCTGAGTCTAATAAGTTGAGAAGTTCTTCTTTTTTTGTTTTTGATACTCTAATAGTTAACAACAAGTAATGTGTGTTTCTTAGGTTTGTAGTAGTTGTTTCCTGTTCCATTTTGTTTTAGTGGAGAAGATGTAAATACTGGTGGAATTGGACTCATAGTTATATTTGAATTGCATAAATGTTAGAAATTATTTGATGTGTTTACCATAAATATCTAATAATAAATTCGATAAACAGTAAGGCATGCCACAATTTAAGTAACGCAATGCCATAAAATATTAGATGTCTGGTATCTTTGATGGATTTATCTATTCTAATATCTTCCTTGCAACATCAAATTATGAATAAGATACCTTTATTTATAAGCCAAGACAATTCATCTCTCAATTTTTAAAACATATTGGTAAACAAATCATAAAGTTCCAACATACTGTTACAAAATATATTTTGGAAACCGAATTTAAAATAACATCCTCGCACGCTTACGAATGAACGGTAGCGGTTTCAATTTCCAATTTTTTTTCGAAATATAGAAAATTCCCCTTATTTTTATGGTCGTGTTGAAAAAATAAGTTTCCATTTTCGTAAGCCTATTCTATTTATACTAACATACCGGCAATTCAAGCGTTATCTCCTTTTCTTACTGATTTTCCAAGACGTGTTAATATCATAACTTTTGGTTTCTGGGTCATATCTTTTAACTGATGAAGAAAATAGAATTGATTTCGCACAGGTTCATATATATACATGTATATTTACAAAAAAGGTTTATACCACAATATGAAAGCTTCAATTGCATGCTTTCCTTGCATTTCATCCGGTTTGCTTCAATTGCATGCTTTCTTTGCATTTCATCCTGTTTATTTCCTTTAAGATTGTTTTTTCTTCTTTTTTATCCACAAATAAGGATATACTAGTAATCAACTTACCCGGTTTTTTTTCTCTCTCTCTCTCTCTCTCTCTCTCACACATGCATGGGTAGTGATTTCTTAGAGTAGTAAAAGACATGTTCACCATAAGCCGATACCGAAACCGAAACCGAATCCGATACCGAGAATAAAAAATAACAGTGAGGTAAAAGATAAATGTTTATATGTTTAATTAAGATAGATTCATGGTATAGCGCCATCTAGGATTACACAATTACAGTACAAAATCGGTCTAGTTATTTGCCCAAATCAGCAAATTTGGAAACAGATTTGCAATTTAATGGTTATACTGTTTATTTATATAAAGAAAACTTGTTTATTTATTGTATAATACAAAATATTTAACAAATATCAACCTTTTTGGTTTTTAAAATCATTTGTTTTCAAATGAGCCATTTAAGGGGAGATAACTTTTTTAGTAAAAAATTTATATTGGGCTAATAGGGAAATTTTTTATTTTTACTTGTGGCAAGAAAACAAGTTCGGTGATTTCTTTTTATTTTCTTAAAACATATTATGAAACCTATCTTCTCACAATTTATTTCAAAATTCTATCACATAGAATATTTTTTATGCACGCTTATGTGTTTTTTCATGAACAAACTAACCAAATTTATGCAATTTTTAACGACCCATAGCTTGAAAAATAGCACGGTGACCCATACCTTTTATTATATTTTTGAAAAAAGCATAGTTAAATCTTCATTTTGGCAAATTATAAGAAAATTCTGTCTCAAAAAACATTTACTTATGATCTACCTTAATGCAACCCTGTTACTCTGTTATATTGTGTGAAATTTGAATAGACTATCAAAGTGAAATTCAACGAGTATTAAATATCAAATATAAAAATACATAAATGAGAGTATAAGAGCGGTACGTATAAACTAGCAAAATAATCGTTTTTGATTTTGACTTGGCGACGATTTTACTCTACATTTGAACAAATGGCTTTGGTGTTTATTATAATGTTAGCAAAACTTTAATTCATTAAGCTATCCATAGAATTATTCATGAAGCTATCCATGAAATGATTCATCAAACATTTAGATTAATGATTACATGGCCTTCAGCTGAAGAATGGGAATCTATGAAGGGTGATTGGCCAGAATTGGAAGAAGTATTTGGATATATAAATGGCACCTCCCAAAGAATTAATCGACCAATCAAAAAACACAATTGTTTTATAGTGGACATTGTCATATACACTGTATTAATACGCAAGTTATAATAGACATAGGAAAGAAAAAAAAATACTTCAAACATTGCTTCCTATGTCATAACAGTGACGCACTGACTAACACATTAATGGATGCGATCGGTCCACACGAGATATGATGGAAAGCCACATGGGACCCCCCCGACTCCGTGCATGTTTTCTATAGTACTTTCACGGCCACGTAAGATTATCGAACCCGTGAATGTTTTTTCCGATTCCGGGAATGTTTTGGACCGACTCCGTGAAAGTTTTGGACCGATTCGGATATCCGTTTCCTCGTTATTGTTACTTACTTAAAGATACCATATGTCCATCTGAATATCATATTGCCACAGCATATACTGTAATGCAGCTACCCAATCAAATTGCAAAAATCCGCGATAAACGCAAATATTTCAATGAAAAGTTTTGTGCAAGAAGAGTTTATGTAGAACTAGAACATTCCATAAGACGAATGTAAATTTATAAAATAAAAAATAATAGGTTCTCTTTATTATCGACAAAGTCGGAACGATACTGCACTTGTTGTCGATACCTGCTTCATGATTAATTATGTACACCATGAATTGATTGCACTAACATCTTAATTTGTATATCACTTGCATTGCTGTATTCAATTGTGGTTGAATATAAGTTTGCTTTTTTGATAGATTCATGTGAATTGATGAATTGAAGTACATACTTATAAAAGGTACCAGGCTTATAATTTGATATGTCAGACCACAAGCACTTGTCTCAGAATTTGTTTTCCTATATACCTTAATATAATACAAGGTACTTAACTTGCATTTTAGAAAAATGTCAGGCGATGACGAAATTCCGTTATATGCCGTTTCTAGGCTGTCAACCCCACTAAAACTTGTTATATCGTAAATTTACATTGATTTGTCTTTATAATGGTGTATAACACGCCTACATTTGTTGTCGGAATCATCCGTAGCTATCCTACCCAAGTAAGTCAATCGTAATAATTTTGCCAACCGCTGAAAATTTGGCAATAAACGTGTTGGACATCTTGGTTTTGAGAGTTCTTTTTGGTTTGTTTACTATTTTTGTTGTTATTCTACACAACGGCTGCTTTAAGGGCTAGTTTGGTCAGCTTGGCAACCCACCGCAAACCTCGATGATGGAGATACTGGTAGATGAGTATTGGACGTAGTGCTAAAGATGAAAGGAAGCGTTATCAGGACCAAAGCCGTGAGGCAGTGAAATGAAGGTCAATCATCTAACACCTAGGATACAGCCCTCGGACGTTAATCGGCATAACACTCCCCCATGATACAATGGGTTTTGGAGTGCATGTTAACGCGGGAATACGCCAACTACTACGTTTACTGTACGGCGTTGGATTGGTTTCTGTCATCTAAAGAAGTAAGTCGTTGATCATCTAACTGCAAACCCTTATCGAAGATAGCGGGTAAAGGAGAGCTGGCCCAGCACGTCCGTTCAGCTGTAATGACTGAGACGTGAATGTCTGAATGTAATGGTAATGATTTATTTCGTTTCATGTGTTATTGTTATATATAATTTAATTTTGGATGTAACACGTCTTCTGATTGGTCTTTTGTCTATCAGATCATAGACCGTGACATTATCAACGTTTTTTTACGATGTACTCCTAAAAATTGGATCTTAGCAGGAAAGTGAAAGGAATGACTGTAACATTTTTTCTGTCTACTCATAAAAGTTGTGCACACTTTTAAATTCAGTGTGCACCACATTTTTTATGAACATTATTTCGAAAAGACAGATTTTTGTTACAGTCATTCCGATCCTTAAATATTATATTTCATCACAATATGTAGATGTGCAAATAATGTATTAATGTGGCAGAACCAAGTCCCTTAGATTCGTTTCACACTAGTCCTTTTAAAAATGATATTTCAATAGAAATTGATATCTACATTAGAAAATACTCATACAATTTTACACAGAACCAACTGTCAAAGAGCTAAAATATCCAAAATCACACCTATATAGTAATCCCTAAGGTAAGGTTTGCATGAAACCTGGATTTTTATGGCCCCGCAACGAAGTTGTCGGTGCCATATAGTTTTACCCTTGTCCGAAATTCCGAAATTCCGAAATTCCGTCATTCCGTCATTCCGCAACAAACTATTATACGAAGTTTTTTTCTGAACGCCTTCAGATATTTGGCTGATTTTTGGTTTATGAGTTAACCATGATGAGTTACAGATCAAGTTTAAGTTTGGTTCCTCTCCATTAATTTTAGCCAAAATTAAGAGTTTACAACTTTGAAAATTGTTGAAAATCACAGTTATACGGAGTTATTTTCTAAACTCTTTCAGATATTGGGCTGATTTTTGGTATGTGAGGTAACCATGATGAGATACAGGTCAAGTTTAAGTAATGTTCCGCTTCGCTAATTTTTGCCGAAATTACGGGCTTTGGACTTTGATAAATTGTTAAAAATCACAGTTATACAGACTTTTTTTCTGAACGCTTTCAGATATTGGGCTGATTTTTGGTATGTGAGTTACTCATGGTGAGTTACAGATCAAGTTTAAGTTTTGTTCCTCTCCATTAATGTTTGCCAAAATTAAATGTTTACAACTTTGAAAATTGTTGGAAATCACAGTTATACAGACTTTTTTTCTATAGGCCTCCACATTTTAAGCTGAGTTTTGTTAACAGTTAATCTATAATTATCAACATATCAATGTGAGACTACCATCATGTTTGTGTCCACATGTGTTATTGAAATTGCAGATTTTTCAACTTTTTGGGACGGGGCCATTCGTGTCGCTTTGACACATTTAGTTTTCTTAGTGACATTATACCAATATGACACATCATTTTATTCAGGGAGGAGTACCCAATCATTTAATGAAAACAAAATCGAACATCGCCCGTCCTGTTTTTTTTAAGGTGAAAAGCTAAAAATTCCGATTTTTGACGATTTTTAGGGAAAATTGTATTTGAATTCTTCTGAAATAATAATGTTTGAAAGTGACTATAACAAAACAAAACTGAATAACACATGTATAAATGATTGTGGTCCATTCATTAATAAAACATTACGGCGGGAGACAAGAGAAAGGGGACGGGAGAAAGGAGAAAGGTATCCCCTGTCCGACCCCTCATAAATCTAGAACTGTTAAAGTGACGACATAAACATTTTAATTTTATTCTGTGTTTTTGTGGTAAAAAGCATTGTGCATAAATTTTATTTCAGTTGGTTAAGGCAAACTTAAGTTAGAGAACGCCGGAAACCAATTTTGTAAAAACGGACGTACACTATGATACGTATATTCGGATGGACGTACAAACAGACAAGGATAAAACTCTATGCCCGTTTGCTACGGCGCGGGCATAAAAATGTACATTTATGAAATAAAATAAAATTCCACGAAACTTCGCACAAAGACGTTATGGCTAAACGTGACGTCATATAAATGAAAACTGACAAACTGAAGGTCATAACGTTACTTGTACGATTCAAATTTTGATAAAATTACATCTAAATGACAATTTTGAGGTAGGTGTTATTTTATTTTCGATAATATTGTAGTTAGCGAACATTGGTTAATCAAAGCAATTCAAAATGGCGGGTCCCTTTTTTTATCAATTATATGAATTCGAATTATCTCCCTGTGTACGCAAACCTTAACTTAACTGATGACTTTATTATTATTATAACGTTATTGGATACAAAATGATGAAAAAGCTATGAGAAAACAAAATTACAAATTGTATATGCACAGTTTTTGGCTCACATACCTAATGTATATAGTGCATCCTCATACCTTGCATTATATTTGGCCAATACAACTTCTACCGAAATAGACTTTTTGTAGACATATCTTGAAAAATATTAGTAAGAACTTTCGCACTAAATTAAGCTTTAAAATTTACGTTAATGCGAGTGATACAATTGCTAAATTACCTATTTTCTGCCAAATCGAAAACAAATTGAATTGCACAGTGATCTTCATATAGACAGATTGTGAAGCCCTAATTTATGTGGATTTGGAGATACCATTTAAATTACTTGCAAAATGAATTTAAATTTTGTTGGCATCTGTACAAAATCCTTTTTTTTTTTTTTTTTATAGATTATGGGATTTACATGTTTTACTCAGATATACTAGTAGTCTGAAAGCGTCTGTCTTAGTAAAAAAATCTTGATTTGCTGTCAATTAGACTTTTTTTTAAGATCAAGCAAAATATAAAAAAGAAGATGTGGTATGATTGCCAATGAGACAACTATCCACAAAAGACCAAAATGACATAGACATTAACAACTATAGGTCACCGTACGGCCTTCAACAATGGGCAAAGCCCATACCGCATAGTCATCTATAATAGGCCCCGATAAGACAATGTAAAACAATTCAAACGAGAAAACTAACGGCCTTATTTATGTAAACAAATTATGCATATTTTTTCGATAAATAATTACTAGTAGATTAGACAATTTGCATTTCAGTGCATATTCCAAATACCATAGTCTAAGAGATAACGTTTAAAATGTATAATTGTGGCGTCATCACAATGGTTACTGAACTGGTGTGTCATCTTAATCTCTTTGATAGTTAGACTTCTTTTGTTTTTACACTCAAGTAACACCACTGGTTTACTCCAATTCTGTAACGTTACTGGTCTTCATTTTTGTGACGATACCATCTGTGAGTTATGGCTCAAGATAGATGATGTACTCATAGTAGGAAAACAAAAGTAGGTGCTTTTTTCTTACTCCGCTCGAATATCATTAGCATGTGCGAGCTTGTAACTTTTAGCTGAACGTGATATCTTTTATGTCTTAAAATCGTACATTTATTTTTCATACAATGAAACAAAATTTCATGACATACGCAACAACGTCTAAAACTACAGGTAAAACGACTTATTAATTTAAACGACTGTTGTGATCTATTTATAAACGACTCAAGGTCCAACAAGGAAGATAATAAAAGGATGAACTAAAATGGCGTCGGCAGTAAAAGTAAAAGACGAATTAAGTGAGTTATTGACTTGTCCAATATGCCTGGAAATTTTCCGTGGTCCCAAATATCTTCCGTGTCTTCATACATTCTGCGAATCATGCATTTGTTCGTACATTCTTTCTTCAGTTACAAAGGAAAAAGACAAAGGTGGGTTTACGTGTCCAGTTTGTCGCAAAGTTGTATCGCTGCAAGAACACCCTGGTAATCCAGAGACATGGGCCCAGCAATTACCAACAAACCATCTCATAACATCCATGATGGACCTTAAAGACATTACCAGATCGGAGAAGATATGTAATGCATGTCAGTTGAGTAGTGTGTCGAAGACAGCCGTGTCTTGGTGTACAGTATGTGGCGAAGCGTACTGTACAGAATGTACAAAAGACCATAGAAAGTTTCGAATGTCATTACATCATAAAATAATTTCTATCGAAGAACTGAAATCTTCTGAAGGAGTTTTTGGTAAATCAGGGATAGTTTTTTGTGATGAACACCCTGATAAGGCAATTGAAATATTTTGTGAGGATCATTCACATCCCTGCTGTACATTATGTGCAACAATTAATCACAGAAAATGTGAAAACGTTACAACCATTGATAAGGCTACTTCCGGTATCAAAACAGCAATAAAAACTACGGACCTTCACAAAAAAATTCAGCAATTCAGTCAGGAAATTGACATTTCCCTTAAAATCATTGAAAACAATAAGACCGAGATTGAAACAGAAAGTACAAACATCATATCAAAGATAGACTCACTGAAAAGTAACATTATCAAACACTTAGAAAGAATGGAAAACGAAATGAAAGGAGAATTATCAAATAAAAAGGGCGAAATTTTGAAAGCTTTAGAAAATGAAGCGATGGAACTTACAAGTCTGAAATGTACTGTTGATAACTGGAAGAGAATAATGGACACTTGCATTAAACACGGATCGGAACTGCAGTGTTTAACAGAAGTAAATAGGCTCATAACAAAGAAAGACGAATTTGACAACCAAAGAAAAGATGTGATGTCTACGTTAAAAGTTAGGATTTTGAAATTCCATCCAACTGATATCATTAAAAACTGTGAAAGTAAAGAAAAATGGTTCGGTAGCTTAAACTTATCTGAATCGTTGATGTATAAGCCGTCCGTAAACATGCAGACTGGAAACATAGAAATTGTTCACGTGTTTGACGTTGCCAATGGAAAGTCAGGAACTTTCCATGGAAGCGGTTTATTCCTTGGTAATTGTATATTATTAACAAACAGACTAAGTTCTAGAGTTGTTAAATTCAATCGAGAATGTGTCTACCAAAGTGAGTTGAAATTAACAACTAACCCCTATGATGTTACAAAAATAGAAGATTTTAAAGTCGCTGTCAGCGCAGAACCAAACATCTTTATCATTGCCGTAAAAACTATGCAAATAGAAAAGACTTTAACAATAAATTATTCGTTTATGGGAATTCAGTTCGTTTTTTCGAAGTTTCCAGAGTTTATAATTGCGTATTCTGGAAAGTTGATGTGGATAGATGCCTCAAGCGGTTCAAAAACACAAGATTTTCCAACTAGTGATGATTGTTACTTTGTGCATGCTTCTGGACGAAATGATTATATATGCGCAGCGAAAAACAATAGTGTGTGTAAATATGTAGACGGGAAATCCAGATTCACGTACAATGGTACTGTTGAACGATTAAGCAGCTCAAGAGGAATAGATGTCGACTATGAAGGGAATGTTTACATTTGTGGGTACAGCTCACAGAATGTCCATCAACTCACAAAAAACGGAAATTTAGTGCGAATAATTCCAGCTAGTACATTTGGAATATCCAATCCGTGGATCATACGATTCGAAAAAAACAGTAATAGATTTTTATTGACAGATGTGCACTCCGGGAAGGTTGTTCTTTGTAAAATTAATTAAACGTAGACTAGTTATATTTTTTTCACAATTACCGATGAATCTTTAACGAAAAATATCATACTTTTTCCATTATTTCAAAGTCACCGTTTAACAAGTGTATTCATCAAAAATGATTTGAACACAATAAATGTTTGTAACATGACCAACTCGACGAGTACAAAATACGGACAGGATCAGCCGATCTATTAGGGGAATGTGAGATCAACCCCGATTGTTCTTGCTCGGTCCTTTTTTTTTCTAAAATGTGTTTTAGTTTCTTGTGTACAATTTGGAAATTAGTATGGCGTTCATTATCACTGGACCATATTTGTTTAGGGGCCAGCTGAAGGACGCCTCCGGGTGCGGGAATTTCTCGCTACATTGAAGACCTGTTGGTGACCTTCTGCTGTTGTTTTTTATTTGGTCGGGTTGTTGTCTCTGTGACACATTCCCCATTTCCATTCTCAATTTTATTTGTTGTAAACTGTTAGGTTGTTTGTCTTTTTGTTGTTTTTCATTGTTATCCGCCACGTTGTCAGTTGGGTTTTCGACTAATGAGCTTGAATTTCCCTTTTAAAATTTCGCCTCTCTATGATGATATGTGTATCATATACTTCGTTGAAAATTCGACGAAAAGAGCGAAAAGAGCGAAACAAATCTATATTCTGTCTAAATAAGATCTCCTGAGATACACAAAATATCCGATTTATCCAAACAGTTTTATTTGTTTTGATAAAGCCATTTGATTCTTCACAGCAATATATATAAATTCTACCACTGCATTGAGTGTAATACGATATTTATCAATTCGAGACAGATAAATCGTCAAATTTAAAACGAAAATCTCGATAATTTAAATCTCGAGAGTATTGCACGATATTTGGTTGTCGAATTTGTTTCTCGAAATGCAGATAAAATCAATCCGTCCTTTTGAATAATCTGCAAAATATGTGTACTTTCTATCGAGTTATCAAAGATACCAGGATTATAATTTAGTACGCCAGACGCGCGTTTCGTCTACATAAGACTCATCAGTGATGATCATATTGAAACATTTATAAAGTCAAACAAGTACAAAGTTGAAGAGCATTGAGGATTAAAAATTCCAAAAAGTTGTGCCAAATTCTATATGACTTCTTCAGCCATGGTCGTTTTTTTTTTATGTCACCACAAAAGGAATTTTAGAAGAAAGCAAGAACATTCAACGCCAGTATCGAATTTTGATTATTTAAACTGAGATCAAACGAACAACAACTTTTCTTAAAAAATATAAATCGGGTAAAAATACTCCACGCGTAATTCAAAAGGGGAAGTACATAAAAATTACAAACTCAGACGCGCTCAACCGACGATACACTGCAAATATTGCGGACGCCTGACGCGTCTAGACGCGTTCCAATTTTAAACACAATATGTTCAGTTATTAACATTCGTGTTCCACATTGAACGCCAGCGTTAAAGAATATAACACATTGTGTTCAGTCTTTGAACGCACATGTTCAAGACAAATGTTCTAATATTGTAATGGGGAGTGAAAAAATATTTCATCGCTTCAGAGTCAAACAGACGATGAATAAGGGTGATTCGCACTATAATTTGACGATAAATGTATTTTAGCTGTATCAACATAAGCAAATTATAGTTTGGTAAAAAAAAAATGAAAGAGCGTATTCATATAAGCGTGCAAATAATTAATTTTTAGTATAAATCTTCTTTCTAAAGGACTTAAGTTCTTTGGGTATATTTTTTTACAATGTAAATGTGTAAATGCTCATGAAAACGTTGCTATTGTAAAAGCGTTCTTGCGTCGAACATGATGCGTTCAAATTTACCATTTCCCCCCAAACGCCATATGTTCGAAACATGCCCGCGTACATAACAGCGCGTGACGTATTTAATGTACCGGAAGTTTGGTTTTTGATCGTGATTGAAGAAGCTTCACTGAAGAATATTACAGCAAAGCTTGATTTAATAGGTATGTTTAATTATCTATATTTATCACACATTTTTTTTTAGTATTAAATCAACAAATTTCTACTTTCACAGGACACACTGAAGTATAAATGGAAGTAGAACATTTTGTGTCAACACATAACGGTGCTGTTATGCCATAATTCGATTTAAAAAGTAGGAGGTTCGTTGAGAGAATGTATTTAGATGATCATGCTATAAAAAAAATAATAATCAATGTAAATTTATACGTAAATGTTTAATTATATCGTTGCTATTGTAAATGTGTTCTAGTTTCGAACATGAAACGTTCCAGCTAATCGTTTTCTCTGAACACCATGTGTTCCAATGTCAAGACAGAAGTTTGTAAAAAGGCATACTGCAACACTAATTTTAAATTTCTTATGTATATGTTATATTAATAGCTTTATCATTCTTAAATACTTAAATCTTAGTAATTCATTTTTGCAAATGTCCGCCGTTCATAGATGTATTGTTATGTATTCTTATGTTACTTTTATAGGGTAAAAACACAACTACAGTACTGAGGGGTAATTGTTCGTGCATACCTCGCCGAGAATGAAGAGAAAATTTCGCTGTTCAAGAGATGACTACATATCCTGCACCATAAAAATACTTTCATATGTAAGTTTAAGAATTTTAGGAGTGCCCATTGACTTCTTACAAGTTTTGTTATTGCAGATTTATCAATGAAATGTGCACCATTCACTGGTGTACATTATAATCAGAAAACTATTTGAGCTAAATTCGATATAATAACATCAATTTAAATTGGAATTACCGTATACAGATCATAAGTGAAATTACTACATATCTTAAAAAAAAAAAGAGGCAAAAGGTAGTTAGTTTCTAGAAATGTGAGCAGTTAGTTTAGTGACAAGTCTAACGACAAAGTGTTGCCTAAAACACCTACTGTATGAGCATTTGCTGGACACTTCATACCATCTTTTTTTAAAAGCTATAGAACACGAGAGCCCATATACTTGAAAATGCATGTATACCACTCTTTAACAAATGAATCTTATATAATAATGCTGACAAGTATATTGGAATTAAAAAAACCGAAATAAGAGTTTAATTCTAATTCTTAAGGAATATCGACATGATCCATAATTTGTTTACTCAGACACTTTATATTTCATATTTTAGAACTCACAGTTGATGGATAACAAGGTTAAAGAGTAGTTATAACCCAAGGAGACGAATGTTCTAAAAAAATGGAAGCTCAAAAGACGAATGTTCTAAAAAATGGCAGCTCAAAATCAGTTGTAGACGACTCAAATCATGTTCAAAAGTACCTAAGGTAGCAGTGTTACATGAACACCGACTCGACTAGTAGCAGCATATACACAGGATATTTTATGTTTGATATTGACTATCTGAGTGCTATGAAAGCTGTGGATCATCGAAAATATTGGTGATAAACGAGTCATTGACATAAGTATTTTGTAATTCAGGACAGTGCTTGACTTGAGAAGTTGCAAACGATGAGTTAAACTGTGTTCATAAGTCACTAAACTTTGTTGTTACATACTAATTTTAAATATGACGAACAATTTGTTTATGGTTAAATATTTGGACACATTAATTTTTGTTAATTTCAAATGTTATATTTTTAATTTGCATTTGTCTAACTTGTCATTTTAAAGTTGCTTCAATATTTCACATTGTATTGTACTTTTTTTTTCAATTTTGCCTCTTTTAATCAATTAAAGATGTTTTTAATCAATTTAATTATTTGTTTTACAAGACCACAATAATGTTTCAGAGAATAGAACACTTTTTTCTGGAACATGTTAAATTGTGTTCCACTAATACATGTATACACTATGTGTTCTGGATATTAACACATACTTCTGGAACACAGTCCGAGCCTTCCAGAAGTGTTACAAGGCTTGGAACGCGTAACGGCATACAATTTTGCTCACAAGGTCATGTTCCAGATTCAAACACTAGGCGTTCAAGGAGTACACACTATCCGATCAAGAATAACACACATAGCGTTCGAAGGATGCACACATGATGTTTAAAACTGGAACACCAAAGTTAATATTTAGAACACTGTTACGCGTTCCAGATTCAAACACTCGGCGTTCAAGGAGTACACACTATCCGTTCAAGAATAACACACATAGCGTTCGAAAGATGCACACATACTATTAAAAACTGGAACACCAATGTTAATATTTAGAACACTGTTACGCGTTCCAGAAGTGTTAAAAAGGGTGTTCAAAAAGTGTTCAGATTCATAACACTTTGATTTACAGTGTAGGAGGTACAAATCCAACTAGTCGTCAGCTTACACTTCTACTCCTATTTATTTATACTTGTTTGCTATCATTTATTTTTAATGCTATAACCTATAACCATTGTTTCGAAGTTCCTTATACTGTTTGGTTTATTTGTCTTATGCCCATATTACTGTCATTGCCAAAGCAATTATCATTTAATGTCTATGGTTGTCATGGTAGTGCCAACATTTAGTTTTGCTTAGTTGTTTCTGCTTCCTAAGCACTATGTTTAAACAATTAGACCTAATGTTGCTTCATCCTGTATTAAAACAAATATTTTACACTGGACGTTCATCACGCAATATCAATCAACAAATTAATCAAATGCTTTCCAGATGTTTATTCTCTTTGTTAGGTATACATTCTTATGTTTCTTTGTTTATGTGTAATGCTTATCTTAAGAGTTGAAGTTGTATTTTTTTCGGAAAATAATACAATAAAAAGAACAGCAGCATTATATCGATCATATTAAACTGTTATTTAAGTGATTACTGCTGTATTTTATGTTGTAGTTAAGTAGGGAAGATAACGACAAAATGTATTATCCTTTCCAACACTGATGAATGAATCTATACTATTCTATCTATACTGACCTCATACATATCATATGAGGTCACTACTAGACGGTGTTGAACTCATCATAACGTCACTAATAAACCCAAGGTGCAATCAATAATATCATGTCACTCTTGGTATAGCAAAAGCTGGAAAGAATTTCTAAAATTGGTTAAAGAAGTTTGTATGCGATGAAACCGTACGTGTAAACCTATATTTATTTTTCTATTGCTTATGGTTGTGTTTGTCACTAAGTCTTGAATCCGCTGATTGTCCATATAAGTATGAAACCAGACCAGAAAAATACAGTAAATCGTACAACAAATATTAACACATTTGAATTCTTATCACCCAACCAATTAGAAAAATATATAATAAACTAGTATCTATCTCAATTGTTTGTAAAACAATTGAAAGGTCTTTCCTGTAAAAGAAGTGTTTTCGTAATGTACTTGTTCGACCTTTCGTTTGATATATGACAAGCATACCTTCTGAAACCTTTCGCTTTTAACACTAAATGACCTCATAGAGTAGAGTTCACTAAAACCTTCAATTTGATGAAACTTACAAAGTCAATGCAAAATTTGAAAATTTCAAATTGATTTTTTTGTGTTTTTTGGTATTTAGTCTATATACTAGTCATATAACTATGTTAACCTCTTCAATTTCAAATACCTTAGAAGTGGTAAGCTCTTGCTGATTCGGAAATACATGCCTCCGCTCGCAAAACTTCAAACTGCATTATCTCTAAAACGACAATAGATATCTCAAATCTGTTAAATGATAAATTATCTCCAGTTAAAGGACAACATTATAGAAGAATTGGGACAATTTCAAAGTTCACCAAGGTCACAATTAATCATCAAATATATGATGCAATACCAAACTTAAGAACCGGAAGTCGTAGAGACATAGGACTATCACCATTCAACTCAGGACCACTAGACCTTTCAAATATCACAAGGTCAAGGTCATTGTATACTGTGAAGGTCAAGGTGAAATTTCATCATGACCTGACATTGAACTCAAATTATAGGTCTTGATGTACTGATCATCTTTGAAGTTTATAGTAGGTTTATATCTGTTACCTTTAAAAAGATATACACACAATACTATACTTTTAAGAATCATCCCGTTGTAACTTTTAAACAGACGGTTGGACATTTTTGGGCTTATTGTATAAAATGTGGAGCTTGTCGAGAGGAACATTTAATACTCAGTATGAATGCAGCAAACTCTTATCGTTTTCTTCATATGTAAGCTTGAAATTGCAGCGTAATTTATTTTGCACTTAGTGACCTTTGACCTTGGGTGCAAATATAAGGTCACACGAATTAAAGAATATTAGTGAAGGTCCCAAGTATCTACGACTTCCGGTTCTCGAAATATAATTTTTCTGAAAATGTATAATTTTTCAAGGGGAATAACTCCTTATCAGGATAAATAGCATACTAATTTTTTATGTTTATTAATATTGTCATCTGTTCCTGAACATGCTGTCATTTTCAATTCTATTCTATCTCTTTTTAAGAAAAATGCAAATAAAAAAATGCTTCAATTGTGTACAATTTGGAAATTAGTATGGCGTTCATTATCACTGAACTAGTATATATTTGTTTAGGGGCCAGCTAAAGGACGCCTCCGGGTGCGGGAATTTCTCGCGTCATTGAAGACCTGTTGGTGACCTTCTGCTGTTTGGTTTTTTTATTTGGTCGGGTTGTTGTCTCTTTGACACATTCCCCATTTCCATTCTCAATTTTATTTTATTCAAGGGGATATAACTCTCAAAGGGGATGATGAACTCCTACACAGCCTCATCTGGTAATACGTCATAATGAGATCTATCGATGGTCAATATTTGGTCTTGATGACTTCAATAGAAACGGGGGAGGGCATGTCAAAGAAATGTTGGAAGAAAAAATAAACATTAGAAAAACAATAAGGTCTTTCCTCACGTAGGGGAAAGACCTTAAAAATATTTAACTCAACTATATTAAGACGATCATATTTATGTTTTTTTTTTGTTGTTTTTTTAATAGACCTTTCACTAAGGACTTATTAAGAATTTTAAAACTGAAAGCTGAGAAAAAAAAAATTTAGAAAAATTCTATCATGTTTATGATAATGTGGAAAATTATGAACAGTAAGGCACACACAGAGCATCAGAAATGGTTGAAATTAATCTTTTAATTCGTGCATTACGATATTTATAGTACATAAAGAAAATAAAGCAATACGCAAATTAATGTCATACTGAAATAATAATTTTTGAAACTGTGTATTACTTTGGTTGCAATGAATTTCATTGATTTCCTAGTGAAATAAAAACTGACAATTGCACATGAGTGATATGTTTCTCCATTTGAATTCTTTAATTAGGTAATCTATAAAAAATTATGTCACCTGTATCACTTCACTGGACGTGTTACTTTTCTGTTGTGTTCGACTTATAAGTTTTTATAACATTCATTATTTCTCGTTTTGATATGTTAATAGCCTTCATCTTTACATCTTTGTTTATTATTTTTGGTTGTTTTAATTTTTTTTCAAATTGGAGATTTAAGGGGAAGTAAATCTAAAACAGTGCATTTTGTGAAGGATTCTACATGGAATTTTCCTATTTTGTATTTAAGCAGGAAAAACGGACGGTGACCCTATCTTTTCTTTTGATATTCTCAAAGCATTGTCTGAAAGCTATCTTTTCCTTAAGAATTTAACAATTCTATCATTGTGTTTAGTTTCTAATAACAAAATGGTGTTTTTTTCCTGTACAATCCATACAAAATTTGTCATTTTGTCACGTCCGGTAGCTCGAAAAAATGCAGGGTGACCTATCATGTTTATTACATTTTTCAAAATATATCAATAGATACTACGTTTTGGCAAACTTCCCAAATACCTTCCGTGTCTTCATACCTTTTGTCAATCCTGCATTTCAACGTTCATTCGTGCGTTAGGTACAAAAGGAAATAACAAAGGTGGTTTTGAATGTCCAATTTGCCGCGAGTTG
>CM034360.1:84107803-84220889 GCA_019925275.1 Mytilus edulis | reverse complement strand
TCAATTTATTATATTGTAGACTCATGTTTCAACGGCATTTACAAATTGGCAATTTTTTTACTGAAATATTACCTTTCTGATTTTAAATCCTGAGGTGGGAAACACAATAAATCAAATTGTTTACATTTAATAAGATTATTTTGCACCCATGCTGTGATTAAAATCCAGCTGAACTTAGTTTTACTCAATTAAGATGAATATCTATTTCTTAAAAATTACCAAAATTAACATGTACATGTATTCACAAGTTTGAGCATCAAAGGAGCACCTATTGTTCTTACATCCACCCATACATTATATTAATAGTGTAAAAAGAAAGAGTTTAATATTTCATAAATTGCTTCGCTGAGCGCAGCTGCTGGATACGACCGCAGGGGTCCAACCCTGAACAGTTGATGCAAAAATAGACACAACATTCAAGCTTGATACAGCTGAGTCTGTTCTCAATTAGGGTTGTGATTAAATATTTGATACAGTTGCATAGGTTTTGGACACAGAAATTCAGAATGAATGTGGTCTCTTAACTCAAAATTTTGATATTGGACAATTACCTATGATGGTCCAATAACCAAAATCTAAAAACAAGGTTCGATTCAGCATAAAGAACAAGTATTAATTATATAATACATTTTTGATCAAATGTAACAAAGTTTAATTGTGAAACCCTTTGACCTACATTTGTATAAGTGGATCAATTTGAATGGGCCCCAAATCAAGAATCTAAGTCAAAGTCGATTAACAGGTCGTTTAATGGGCAGCGATGCTACTTATCAATTACAAAATAAAATCGAAATTTCAATGACATGCCTGAAAAATTTCTGGTTTCAATTACAGTTCTGTCCCCAGTATTACTTTTAAAAAAGAAACCGCAATGTCAAGAATGACCAAAACAACAATCAAGATCAACAAACCTTCACTCATACCCTCAAAACCAAATCAACATGGACCAGCAACGAAGTAGACATTTGCAGGATTTGTAACAAGGAATACATACAAATGTTGGTACACACTGTTGTTAAGGTTTAAACTATTAGTTCAGTGTGTAATGTAAAGTAATGAAAATAGCTGTATGAAACGATGAGTTCACTATTAAAAAATAGTTTTGTACTACAAGTACATGTTTGTAGTACATGTAAGTACATATTTTCTCTTTGTAAAGAAATGTTCTTTAAAGATAAGGGGAACTGTCCACTTTCTTTGCATACATGTACATGTACATGTATTTTGATTATATCTCTATATACAAATGTATATAGCTAGTATTTCCTTTTAGTCCAAACTTTGATGGCCTACAGTACATGAACACAAAAAAATGTACATAATGAATTATGTAAAAAAAAATTGAAGAGTTCGGACTTAGTTGTTTTCTAGGCAAGATGACAGCCATTTTATTCTGAAGGAAAAGGGGGGAAAAAAGAGGGGCATAAATCTTTGCCTTTAAATATTTGAAAGTATCCCAAAATGAACTTTCCGACTTGCTTATTTTTATTTCAGGGAATTATTACCACCACCTTTCTGTATCACTTAGAACATGATTTTGATTGTAAACCTGGGTGTAAATGGATATCTAAGTCAGAGTCTGTCAACAATGAAAACATTTCAAATAGTACAAAATGCTTGAAAAATCGGAAAATAGACAAACCAAATAGATTTTTTCTTGTTTGTAAATTGATTCTGTTTAAGTTTTAATAAATAAAAATATATATATTGTTATTTTATAGTTTTTACTGCACAATAGTTATAATGCCATAACCAACATTTGAAGGGATAATTCGAGAACAATCTAATTGATACACAAATCTGTGATTTTACTATGTCCAAAACTTCGATGTGCCAAAGCAAGTTATATATTAACCTGTATTTAAACTGAGACTACTATGACTACTATAATTATAGTAGTCTCAGATCTAAATCAAATTGGCTCTCTTCTTCTTTTGGTATACAATAGTCTATTCCATACTGTTGGCATACGTGGACTAGTCTATTTACAAAACTTTTACTCCAATTTACACAAAATGTATGTTTCTTCCTTATGTTCAATGTACATGTATACATGCATATATTTCAATTTGTGCTATAGTTCCGTAACTTATTGTCCAGGCGTATAAACGAATGGTCGACAAGTGCGTAAATTTTTTTAAATCAATATTTCTGGTATGTTGCAATCTGTCCTTCACTATTGACAACGAGTATATATTACATTTTACCAAATTTACCCTTGTTTTTATTTTGTATTATTTATATTTTTATAAATAATATTCTTTACACCAGAAATGTTATTTATAAACAAGCGTGTGCGTTTAGTAATGACTAGTATATTATATCACTTTCGGACACGCAAGACAGAGATGTATATTATACACCTAATAGTTCAAAATGGAAAGTAATAAGTTATCGGCCGTGTACACTGATCAATACCCTTAGAAGTGAAACGATGCATGAACTTACAAGCCCGACAGGAAATCGCTTGAATACCTGGACGTGTCACCTCACACCCCTCACAATACCTTTGGGAGTAATACCATGCGGTTGATGAGTTGAGAGAAGATCCGAATTTATTTGAATAAAGTTTATTACATAAAAGAATTATGAAAAAATTAGATTTTCGAAAACAATTCAATTTTCACGGAACACTTACTTATGATTTGAACTTTGACTTTTTAACTATTTCCAATATTAACAGTTTAATGTTGTTTTTTTTTAAATAAGAAAATTTTTCGTATCAAGTCGTTAACTAGTCGGATAAAACAACCGTACAATTGACAAGATATTGACACGCAATTACGGCTACATCAGGTTACTGTAGTTTTGGTCCTTAGACATACTGTATCGTGGTTTCAACTCGGACAAGATGACAAAATGACCGAACGCAGAGAATTGATACTCTAAATTTAAAATTGATGGTGATCTCTTATCTAGCAGAATAAAACTTTAATGTCTATGAATTTGAGCGTTTCTATACAGAATGGACATAATATCAATTTTTGATTTTTTTGCGAAGTTTCCCTTTAATAGTTTAATTTCATTATAATTGATACCAAAAAAACTTATGATTATTACAATTATAATCGATTACACATCTCCGATATTTTCCAACAATTGATTATCTTAGCTTTTTAATCTAGATTCTATTTTACTGAAATCAAACAAAGATCAATTTTGGACCAATTTACCCCCAAAAAATGTACACAAAATCCAAGTAATCTGTAAGTAAGATTCAGTTCATCAAAGATTATATATGTACATTTGTACCCCCATAGATTCAATTTTTGTTGAAATCCAAAAAAAGAATAATTTTAAAAGCCTTGCTGGTGGTCTTGTAGATACATTGTAGTATGAATACCGATATCCCTAAAATATACATGTATTCATAGTATTATACATTGTACATGTACATGTAATTAGTGGAATATAAAAATTTATTATGTATTATACATGTATTAAAATTTAATATATTTAGGCGCGGATCCAGCCATTTTAAAAAGGGGGGGGGTTCCCAACCCAGAGTAAAGGGGGGGTTTCAACTATATGCTCCCATTCAAATGCATTGATCAGCCACAAAAAAGGGGGTTCCAACCCCCGGAACCCCCCCTCTGAATCCGCCACTGATATTAAAGTAATCATTTTAACAGGCATTTCCTCTTTCAAAGGTACATTTTTTTACAACTGCCTCATGTGAGAATAAACACACTGAAGGATTATTTCATTTGTGACAGCAGCCAATATACACACTGCAACCCTGATGAAAATATTCAAAAGGTGATACAAATTGCAACATCATATCTAGACCTACATGTATGAAGAACACTAACCCTATGCCTATTAATTATGATTATCTTTCAAAAAATATTTGTGTACATATGCATATATATAAAAAAACTAACATTATCTCATTTTTTGAAATGTGCCCACAAGCACTTGTTTCTCTCCATTAGGGTAGTAAAGCCCTTTACCCATGGTAAAGTCAGGCATCAAACATCATTTTCTGGCTTTCTGCACTTGTTAGCACAAAATCATTCAAATGTTACTGTTACTCGTCAAATATCCTTAAACACCTTATCCCCGTTAATGGCTGACCCGAGAATCTGTACAGTTTGAACTATTGACATCATACAACAATCACTTTTCAATTGTGGCATCAGATATTTTGTATTATGACATCAAAATTTTACGGGAACCTGTGTCATGTCCAGTAATGGAGGACAAGTGGCAATAAGGTGTATTGTGATTTGTCTCAAATAATTATCTTTAATGTTTATACCTTTTGATAATAATTGACTTCATTCCTCAAAATCAGTTTATTTTTGATCGTCTGAAAGACAGTGTACTTTTTATAGCCATTCACAAAAAAATACTGTTAACTTATTTGGCAAGAATTTTCACCGTTAACCGTCATGAAACTACGCCAATTACGACTCTAATCCATGGGAAGGTTGACAATCAATTTATATATAAATATATATATATGGATAAAAGACCTGCAAAAGTAAAGAAACAATCGCAGTTCTTAGAAGAACATTTAAATACCTGGGAATAGAAACATTCATGCCACTATACAAAACCATGGTTAGAACACACCTAGACTATGCCAGCTCAGTCTGGTCCCCATACAAAAAGAAAGATATAGACAAAATAGAAGGTGTTCAAAGAAGGGTAACAAAACAACTACCAGGGCTAAAAGACATGAGCTACCCAGAGAGACTAAAAAAACTAGGCTTACCTACATTATCCTATAGGAGAATAAGAGGAGACATGATCGAAACCTTCAAAACAATGAACGGACACTACGACAAAGAAGTTAGCTCATTTTTAAGAAAGGCAGAAGATTCTCAACAAAGATGTAGTAGTAGGACCAACAGTAATAAAGTAGTTCATCAAAGATTCCAATCAAATATCCGTAAACATTCCTTCTCTGTTAGAATTGCTAAAACCTGGAACAAACTACCAGATAAAATAACAAAGTCACCATCGATAAATTCATTCAAAAATCGACTAGACAAATATTGGTCAGACGAAGAATTATACTATAATGACTATAGAGCAGAAATATCCGGAAGTCACTGTCAAAATAGTATAAGAAACACACTAAATTACGAGTCTGGTGAAGAGGAACCTTGAGGGATCCTGTACTGGAAATCAACTATAAGTAACTATAAGTAAGTAATTGCCTGTGAATGTGCCCATCCTCTTTGCATGATTAAATTGTTGTATAGAACTTTTATCATCTTCTATGTTCATGATGTTCCAATACATTACCAATCTAAATAGTCAAATAAAGTTATACACAAATAAAATGAATCAGTTATACATCTGCTTGTCTTACCTAAATCATCCATTACTTTCTGATTGTAGCTTTGCATCAACTACAAACTTTCGGTGGAAAGACTTTCAACTGTTCAAGAGAGTGACACTTGTGGTACTTCCGGTTTGATAAAGTGGTCACAAATTTCTTTAAAGATGGGGAAAAATGTGAAGTACAGATATTTTGATTTATAAGAGTCAATTTTGAAGAGAGGCACTATCTACGTTTTTTTGTTATTTCTTCAGAATACGTGATTCTCAGAGAATCTTTTGATTTTTCCTTCTGGGATCCATCCCCACTTCCGGTTTACCTGCTAGAAGAGGTACGCACTAACCTAAAAAAAGATCTAAGAATGAGCAACTTGAAAAATTTCAACTACAACGTCTTCTGGTAAAAAAAAGTTTCATTTTGATTCGGATGAATGATCGAACTAGTTTGTTTCTGAATATTTACAATGTCTGATTTCATTATTTTGTTTAAATCAATATTAAACAATGATTGTGCAATATTATAATTTGAAACAAAGTGAAAGTAAATATATATTTAACGAAAATGTTACATGTTTAGTTTAACTTAGAAGTTATAAGCAAGTAATACAAGTCATAAGTACTGCATGAGCTTTGAAACCCCAAACACAAGAGAGAATATTGATCATGGGGGGGAAATTGTTTACTAATGGGAAAAACCTCATAAGAGGGGGGTGTATGAAAAAACCAGGATGGTAATTAGAGGCATTCATTTTAGAAAATACTTCTTTTTTTGGTCTCACCTTTATGTATGCCCTTTCCTACATTAGAAGAGATAAAAAAAGAAAGTTAAATTTTGGAAGTGCTGATTCTCCCAATATATCAGTATACATGTATTTATGTATATTGTGGGTCTTTTGCTCAGTTAAATGACTATGAGAGTCTGGAGATGGTGGAGAGGTACATTTTACTTCATATCTGTAATTTTTTTAATTTAAGATTATTTCTAGGTATATTATTTATCTTTTTTGTCCATTATTCTTTAGTCTTCGAAAATTCATATTTTAACATTCCAATATTTTCTTTTCTATTCTTTATAATTTTGTTCGATTTTTTTCAATTGATTATTCATAATCATGTCTTTAAATTTTTAACCTATTATTTTGTGTTCCTTATATTCGAGACTCCATCAACCGAATACTAAAAGATATGTACAAATCAGGCCAAACAAAGATATTTACAAGTACAGCTTTTTTCCTCGGACCATCAGAGACTGGAATAAACTACCAGACAAGCTACATATGCATGATATGTATTAGAGATTAAGAGCAGTGAGGAATTCAAGACCAAACTCACCAAGCTCCACTGTAGTGGCTAACCAACACAATCAAAAGATAGATGATGTTTTTAACCAGCACCTGTACATAAATAATGAGCACAATTTGGAACTACTTTTATTAAATGACATTTAATGTTATTTACAATTTTTTTGTCTTGTTGGAAGACGTCAAAGTAAAATTTATAGTTGAGTGAACTGATGGGTCAAAGTACCCTTTTCGAGATGAAGATGTAAATGTAGATGTAGATTATAGTTTTGCTCCATTTTCAGTATGTTTTATATTTTTGGCCTTTGTTCTTTCCCCTAGCCCATTATTCTGTTTTCAGTAAAATTCCATCTAGATTATTGACTTAAGGGGGTTCGCGGGTCTAAATCATTTATATAGGATTTCTCTATATTTTTCTATAAATGAACTTTATCTTATAGTTAATAGAAAAATAAAATAAAAAAATGGGGTCACCGTTCATTTGCGCTCACAATCTGCCTTCGAAAGAAGCATACATCTTTGTAAAAGTGTTTTTTTTTCTGTTGAACTAATAGGAGAAATAAAGTTAATATCGAAATAAAAAAAAAAATTATTACAGAAATCGCTCAAATTTTACAATAATTTAGTTTAAGTACAGCATATATCGAAATTATATTAAAAAATATAGGTCACTGATGAGTTAAAAGAGATATTTCAATTTTAAAGCCAAAAAATGGCATTTTTCCACCAAAGGGAGATAATTTGGAACTTTTTCAATGATGTTTACATTTTAAAAGTCATCTGGGGCCAACACGAATTAATTGTTTTGAATGTTTTTTGTACCATATGATAAAGTAACAACTACAAAAGGTAATAAATAAAATTTGTAATGAAAAACAAATGTTTATTTTTTTTCTGAAATTTTTATACCCTCGAGCCTCCTTAAGAAAGCTTTGCGTAGTTTACATATTTTTAGGTTCATGTACTAATGGTAAGTCCATGGTATGTAGTTGATACAGCATTTACACATCTTGTCACTACATGGAGATAAAAAAATTAGATTGTCACAATTTTCAAGGAAGTGTTAATTAGACTCCAGAAAAAATTGTTTTCTGGACAATTTAATTTTCTTATAAAGTTAATTATGCATGCTTGATTCAACACCAAATCTACATACATGTAGCATAAACCATTGTACTATAATGGTTTACTTTTATAAATTGTTATTTGGATGGAGAGTTGTCTCTTTGGCACTCACACCACATCTTACTATATCTATTAGACTGATCAGTATTAAATGATCAGTCTAATAGATAGAAACTATTTGCCACTGGACATTTAAAGCAATGAACAACTAAAATAAGAGACTCACCTAGTAACAGACCTGGCAAGCACATGTCTTGTTACTGTTTGGTTTGGTAACTTTGTTAAGTGGAATAAGAAAACCAACTATTTACTGACCTTATAAATAGGATCTAAGGGAAATAACTCAATTTTAGAATTACAGCATGTAAAAAACCTATCCATATATTTCCACACACCTTCTATCATGGTTCCTTGACATGATTGACTTTGGAACTTTTTCATATATAAAGTTTACATGTAAGTTTGTAATGAGGGTGCCATTTTAAGCTAACCACTAAAGATAAGAAAATTATATTTGGTATGCTGCTGAAGTTGTATCATTCAGCATTCGAGAACATATCATATCCATGGTGATTATATGGCAGTCTGCCCCCTCAGTTATGGTCTAATGAATTTGATACTGTTGCATACTTTGTTTATACATGTTAAAGTATGTAATCAAGTCAGTTTAAAAAAAACACTAAAGGTGAAATTAAGTTAATGATATTTGGGAACCATATGTGGTCAGAGCATTTTATTGTAAAATGGGGATACCAATTTACTATATTATGAACTGTATTATTGTGAGGACAATACACAGTTCGCTTAGTAAAATGTGAACATGGTTGATATTTAACAATTTCTTATTAATTACTACATTGTAATTCCAATTTTGGCAAAATGTAAAAATGAAATTGATTTTAAAGACTCATTTAAAAAAATAACCAATAAAAGAATTGATTACGAACTTCTCAATGTCACAAATTTAAAACATCAACATGTTGACAGCTTTATAATACATGTAATAGCAGTCAAGATGAACTGATAACCTGCATACATGATAATACATTTTAATATGTATATATCTCTGGTAATACTTATAACATGTACATCATGTACATGTACAAATGTATAATAAAAAAATAGTTTTCTCATAGATATAAAAAAGGAGGTATGATTGCCGATGAAACAACTCTCCACAAGAGACCAAATGACACTGAAACATTAACAACTATAGATATCCATACAGCCTTCAATAAAGAGCAAAGCCCATATGGCATTGTCAGCTATAAAAGGCCCCAAAACAAATGTAAAACAATGAAGGAATGACTGTAATATTTTTTCTGTCTATGAAGAAATAACATAAAAAATGTGGTGCACACTGAATAACGCGCGTAGTGGGTTATTTAACCATGTGCACCACATTTTTTATGTTATTTCGAATAGACATAAAAAATATTACAGTCATTTCTTATAATTTAGTTCTAAATTCCATTTTAAACCATAGAAAACAGTGAAAAAACGTTGATGACGTCATGGTCACATGACTAAATGTCTATGGGCTCATAACAAAATAACGTCAGCCAATCAGAAGACGCGTTACATCCAAAATTAAATTATTACAAAAGAGAAAACTAACAACCTTATTTATGTACAAAAAATAAACGAAAAACAAATATGTAGCATATCGACAAACGACAACAACTGAATTACAGGCTCCTGACTTAGGACAGGCACATACATACATAATGTGTCAGAAGTGGTGTAACAGTACAACATAAGAACAACTTATAAAAATCAGTTGAAAAAGGCTCCACTCATCAGATGGATACAAATATATCGTCAGATTATCGGAATTCCAATGGGGGCTAACTGTGCACCACTTATTGCGGACCTGTTTTTGTATTGCTATGAGTTACAATTTATGACAAAAATAAGCAAAGACCCATCGAAACAACATCTGATAAACAAATTTAATAATACTTTTAGATATTTGGATGATATTTTGGCTCTCAATAATGACGACTTTAGTATGTATATGTTAAAGAAATTTATCCTGTTGAACTTACTTTAAATAAAGCTAATACTAACAATGACCACTGCCCTTTCCTCGATCTTGATATCTATATCACTAACGGAAAGCTGAATACTAAAATTTATGATAAAAGAGATGATTTTTCATTTCCTATCGTTAATTATCCATTTTTAGATGGTGACGTTCCCTTGTCACCATCTTACGGTGTTTATATATCTCAACTTGTACGATTCGCTCGTGTATGTAACAATGTTTTAGATTTTAACGAGAGAAATTTATGTATTACTGAAAAATTATTACACCAACTAGTCAAAACATTTACTAAATTTTATCATCTGTATAAGGACATCATTCATAAATATAGCTCATCATGCAGACTTCTTTTACGTTCAGGTATTTCACATCCAATTTTTTATGGAAATATTCTTTAGGAAGCACAAAGGTGTCAGTATTCACCTCAAAAACTAACAAAACCTTTGAATAGACTTATTAAGAAGGGATATAGTTACGATACTGTTGTCAGGTCATTAAAGATTGCATATTTTGGCGTTAATATTGATTCACTTATAGGGTCTTTGCATCGGAACTAAACACATTTATTCAAAAACCAGTTGTTGGCATGACACGGGTTATGTTCTTCTCATATATGTTATGATGGTGTGATACTAAACCCCTAACGGGATGGATTGTGCCTGATGTTCATATGATGAAATCATAATCTTTCAGTCAGTTTAATTGAAGTCTGGAGCTGGCATGTCAGTTAACTGCTAGTAGTCTGTTGTTATTTATGTATTAGTGTCATTTTGTTTATTTTCTTTGGTTACATCTTCTGACATCAGACTCGGACTTCTCTTGAACTGAATTTTAATGTGCGTATTGTTATGCGTTTACTTTTCTACATTGGCTAGAGGTATAGGGGGAGGGTTGAGATCTCACAAACATGTTTAACCCCACCGCATTTTTGCGCCTGTCCCAAGTCAGAAGCCTCTGGTCTTTGTTAGTCTTGTATTATTTCAATTTTAGTTTCTTGTGTACAATTTGGAAATTAGTATGGCGTTCTTTATCACTGAACTAGTATATATTTGTTTAGGGGCCAGTTGAAGGACGCCTCCGGGTGCGGGAATTTCTCGCTACATTGAAGACACTTTGGTGACCTTCTGCTGTTGTTTTTTTCTATGGTCGGGTTGTTGTCTCTTTGGCACATTCCCCATTTCCATTCTCAATTTTATAAATAGATGTATTATAAATTAAATTATTTGGATTAAACTTTGCTTCAAACTTTTTTGTAGATACAGTTTAGCTGAAAACTGAGTCCAGAATGGCAGCTAAACCATTGACCACAGAAGAGAAAAATTTTCTCAAATCTGTTTATCTTACCTTCATCATTGGTACTGATGCTCTCAGAACATATTTTGACTTCTTGCATCCACCTGCTAATCTTGTTACACATTTGGCAAACAACAAATCAACACTGGAAAAGTTGTTAAAAGGAGATGGCATTACATGTATTAGCAGAACAGTATGGGAAAAACTCTATCCAAGAGGAGGTATGTAAAGTTTAGTGTAAATTGAAACAATAAAAACAAAGAAAAAGGTACAATCTAAGCTTATTTCTAAATTTCATTTATTGACAAATCTGTTGTCTATCTGTGGCACCTGATATAGTTTCATCTCTGGAATTTAGGGTCCAATCAAAATGAACATTAATATTGCCACTAACATCCCAGTATTATGTCTGGAGCTATAAATTTCAATGGGGTAATAAATTATGATCCAATTGCATATAATTATATAGTCACTCAAAGAAGAAATGTTCGTTATAAAATTTGTTTGATAATACCATATGCCTGTTTTGCTAGCTAAAACAATAAAAATTGACAAAAGGTTAATAATAAAAACCTGGGTGACAGACTGTTTGCTGCCAAATAGAAGTAGGAAAAATAATGCATTTATCAAAAGCGTAAATTTGGGTTTTATTATAACAATTTCTGGTGCAGTCTGCACCAAATAAAGGCAACAGTAGTATACCGCTGTTCGAAACTCATAAATCGATAGAAAAAAACAAATCCGGGTTACAAACTAAAAGTGAGGGAAACGCATTAAATATAAGAGGAGAACAACGACACAACATTAAAATGTAACACACACAGGAAGGAACTAAGCATTAGACAAAATCTGATGTGAATAACAAATATAACATCAAAACTAAATACATGAATTTGGGATAGAAAAGTACTGTGACACGTCTTGTGGTAATGTGAATTCACACTCAAATCTTTTTAAACTGAAGTTGGAAGACCAATAATCCAACATGTTTAGGTATGCCCTATATAGCTAGCCAAAGCAGAGGGGGTATTATGTTTTACCCTTGTCTGTCTGTACATACGTCCATGTGTACAAACATACAGAATCAAAAAAAAGTTGGTTTCTGTTCCCAAACTAAAAAGTTTGCCTCATCCAAATGTTATGAAACTAATACAAAATGCTTATAACCACAAAACACAGATCGAGTTTGAATTTTGGTGGTGTCATACATGTATAAACAATTCAACTGCTGATTTTTTTGTTTTCATCCTCTAACTTAAGTTTACCTCAGCCGATTGTTATGAAACTTATACATAATGCTTATTACCACAAAACAAAAATCAAGATTGAATTTTGATGGCGTCACTTAAACCATTCTAGAGTTATGCCTTATAATTAATTACAAATGGAAAAGTTGCTGAAATTTTCGTTTTCGTTCTCAAACTTAAGTTTGCCTCAAACAAATGTTATGAAA
Source organism: Mytilus edulis (assembly GCA_019925275.1). Classification (NCBI taxonomy): domain Eukaryota; kingdom Metazoa; phylum Mollusca; class Bivalvia; order Mytilida; family Mytilidae; genus Mytilus; species Mytilus edulis. The sequence goes on along the minus strand of CM034360.1, from coordinate 84,208,378 downwards.
CTTATACACAATGCTTATTACCAAATAACTACTGATCAGATTTGGTGGTGTCACTTTAACAGTTCTAGAGTTATAGACCTTTACAAATTGCAAATTTGCTGAATTTTTTGTTTATGTCCTACTTTAGTTAGTCTTTACCAAATGTTATGAAACTAATACAAAATGCTTATTACTACAAAATACAAATCAAGTTTGAATTTTGGTGGTGTTAATTTTCACTGCGCCCCTTTACAAATGGAAAAGATGCAGATTTTTTTGTTTCCCTTCTCTTAACTTAAGTTTGTCTCAACCATATGTTATGAAACTCATACTCAATACTTTACATTACCACAAAACTTAGAACAAGTACAAATTAGGGTAGTGTCACTGTGATTGTTCTTCAGTTATGTAATATATAATATATAATATAATAAACTTCATATGATATGCAAGCAGAGGCATCATCTGTGTCCTATGGACACATTCCCCATTTATTTAATGATATGATTTGGTTTAGAGATTTTATTTATTTACTAACATGAATTCCTTTTTAACCAAACAGCTAGACCTTCCTCTGCTGAGTTTGACATAACAACCCTGATTTGCCTGTTACGCGAAATGAAACCAAAAGATCCAGCTCCTAGGCATACTAGCTTTGAGCAATTAACAGTCAAAGCTGGCACATCTACTGGTGCTTGTTTAGCCATCATAAAGGATTATCGAAATTTCTTGGCACATCCTAATCAAGTAAAACTGAAAACACTTTCCGGTGATACATTCAAGGTTCTGTTTGAAAAAGTTGGAATGGTATGTGTTTTTAATATATGTTTATTTTTAAGACAATTAGTATGTAGAGTAATTGGTTGTGTACTATAAAAACACCATGTGGTTATGGCATACTGATTGATTATAGAACTACCTTGGTCATGTTGGTGTTCTTTAGGTCGCGTGTTTGCCTTGAGTTGGGGATGTTGTAGGTTTGAACCCTGGCCTAATCTAAAGACTTTAAAATTGGTATTTATTGCTTCTCTGTGAAGCATGCAGCATTAAGGGGTAAGAGGAAGACTGTTACCTTGTGAACCACAATGTTAAAAATCTGACTCAGCGTGTTGGTCTAGTAAATATTCTTATTCATTAATATGTTCTGACCATCATCATCAATATCATTATCATCATCATCATTGTCATCGTTTTCATTGTGTCGTCATTGTCATTATCATCACCATCTTTGTCATCATAATCGCCATTATTGTCATCATTGTTGTCATATTCATCATCATCATCATTATCATCGCCATCATCATCATCATCATTGTCATCATCATCATGGTTATCGTCATCTTCATCGCCATCATTGTCATCATCATCATCATCATCATCATAATCATCATCATCGTCATCTTCATCGCCATCATTCTCATCATCATCATCATCTTTTTCCTCGTCTTTATCATCATCATCATTATAGTCTTCAATAAATATCGTCAACATCATCATCATCATTGTCGTCGTCATCATCAATTTTACCTCCCTTATATTGCTATTGATATATATGTAAAGTCAGGAAAGTCTTTTAGCATTAACCCTTACCATGCAGTGGCCGTCACATGATGGGTGTACCCAAAACACTGTTATTTGGCTCCAATGGCGTTCCATACTTTTAGAAGTCCACTTTATGATACTTATGTTAAAATTTATACATGTTCCATCAACATATTCATGTTTCTCATGTATAAGTTGCATTTTGAGCACAAATGCAGACTTGGAAAATTGAAATCGGCTGAAACTCGGTTTTCGGGAGGGGTGTGCTTCACATCTGTGTCTTACACAGGAAGTTCAAAGGCATAAAACTTGCAAAAAATAGTGCAAACCCATTGCCATATAACTATTTCGTTATTATTATTGAATTAGCATAAGAAACGACTACTTCTGGTTTCAGGTCCATTTGAAATAAAAAAAATCAGAAAAAAAACGTGAAATTCCGTATTTTTGGTATAAATGACCCTCTGTAGACTGCTGAACCAAGATCAGATTCAATCCCACCTAAAACTGTTGGGGGTCAATTGGTTAACTAGAGGTCCACTCTACATGCTGGCTACAGCTGGATACCTTTACCAGCATTCCTGGGTCTTCTGGGTCAAGAGAAAGGAAAAACATTCGTCAAAATTGGCCTTTTTTGCACCTGATTACCAACTTTGGGGCAAATTCCCGCCAACCCACCCCTGCCTCCTCATCCCGACCACCCCAACCCGTGATCACCTATATTTGATTTAAAGGAATCAATATGCTACAGCAACAGGGCTAACCTATTTTGCATATAATTTGCATATTTTTGCAAATAAACGAAAATTAGACATTTTTTGAAAACAGTTCAGCATGGTAAGGGTTAAGAGTTACCTCCCTTACAATGGTTTTGTTACAAAAATTGTTGTATTGTCTTGAGGTGATTGGCTGTCAATTAATTTTTAGAAGTAACTTAGTTACTATTAAATGCTGATGAAGGTTAATTAATTTTAGTTATGATTATGTATGTCATTTTCTTTTTTGATACATTAATGGTGTATTTAAAGGAGTAGGTCCGGTAAGACCCATTTTTGGCCTCAAAATATAGCATTTTTATGATGTTGTTCAAATGTAAACTTTTAGTTATTTACTGGACAGTAGTATGCTTCTGCTACATAGATATGTGCTATTTTTGACAATGCAATGCACACATATCGGATACTAGCACCATTAAATCATGCTAAATCACTGAAATCTTCACAATTCTATCATTTTAGTTAAATTTTAGACGGTTTTCGTGTAAAATGAAAATGGCCGCATTCGTGTTCATCCTTAATATTAAAATGTTAGTTGTATTTGATGATAATACATAACATACTTAAAGGTTGAGGATGAACACGGATGCGGCCACATTCATTTTTGGACAAAAAACTATCTGAACAGTAGTATTTTTTGGCATTTTTTGTCCATTTTTCATATTTGAGCTTGAATCGGATCGTTTTTAATGACAAAAGCAGTTACAATCTTTCACATAAAGTAATAGGATCAAATAAAATAGACACTTAAGTGTTTAAAAAATGGTCAAAATCTTTTGTCAGATGAAGCTAAAGTTTGAGGCCAAAATCAGTCCTTACCGGACCTACTCCTTTGGTTTTTGGAAAGATTGGAACTTGTTCTAAATCTTTCCTTAGGCACTGTTCTCCCTAACAACAAGACAGGTTAGCTACTTTTACTGCATGTATTCACATTGAAATATAGCTCCTTATAGTTCTCATGTATGTACATTTGCACATAATACACATATAAACTGTGAAAAATGGGTATATTTTTGGAGCAGTTCATTCAAGAATGTATGTAATTAAGGTGTGTTTATGTGCAGGCTTTTTTAAATCATTTTGATTAGGTAATTGAGTATTGATACAATACTAGTATGATTGACAACTGTCATTAGCACCAAACAATCAGGGACAAGGTGGACCTTAAATTACAATGCCCCACCTCCTAAACTGTCAATCAAATTGACCACATTACTTATCAACATCAGTGTTACATAATTGTACAGACCCAATAAACATCTCAATACACAAATATTTGACCTCATAATTGAATATATACACAAATGTACAATTAAGATGTTTGATATATAAGGATGATCAGTGTTTTCCATTCCACATTTAAGCTGGGTGTGCCGACCACCTTTCCATTTCAGGAGGTGGATGGCTTTTTTCAAATTCTGGATTTTTTCGGTTGGACCGCACCGTAAAAGTTTAAATACTAATCGCGTCTCTCAGATTTTTTTTCATTGACAAAAATGGCGGATCGTCAAATTTCTATTTTTTCTTTTATTAATCAGGGGAATGGAAAGGCAGATGACGATGGTGATAAGGAAATTTCTAAGTCATATATTAGTAAAGTCAACTAAAACGAATAGTTGAAATTGAAAAAAAAAGTATCAAAACAAAAGAAAAGGCACACAGGCGATCGCGAAGATAGAAAGGTTGGGATAATCCCCAAATGAGGGACTGTCCCTCAGGCAAGGTGTCATATTACTGTTGAAGAAACATAGATGTTTAAACTTAAAAGGGGGAAATCATTTTATTTGGTACAACTTTTCTAAAAGAGTGTCCCATTATTTTAAATGTCCATAATGATAAAAAGGCCAGAAACAAATATGTGCTCATTTTTTTCTCTTTTAAAGAGGGACGGAAGATACCAAAGGGACAGTCAAACTCATAAATCTAAAACAAACTGACAACGCCATGGCTAAAAATGAAAATGACAAACAGAAAAACAATAGTACACATGACACAACATCGAAAACTAAAGAATAAACAACACGAAATCTTCATAAAAGGGATAGTCATTACATTGAGAGGTTACCCCTCATTTGAGGGGTGGTGATAAATATGAACAGGACTTTAAATGGCTAATCGTCTTAGAAGGATAATACTGTTCTGTGTGCCACAAATACAGCACTAGAGCGAGGAACAGGACAAAAACTTGGTTCGATAGGCCATGCATTCGCGGGAGGGAGTCCTGAAAAAGCCATAATGATCTGCTATCTGAGATGCACAAAACTAATTCGTTAAATCATTAAAAGAAAGGCTAGCAGTGATAACAGAAGAATGGTTCAATTCCATTAAATGTGAATGCAATACTTATCCCTCTATTTGTGACCCCCAACCCACAGTAACAAAAAAATAAACCCTGTTGAAAATATTTTCAAAAAAATCACCCGGTTGCAAGTGTTTTTTTCAAAGCACCCACCTTACCTTAGTGAAAAAAGGAGAACACTGATTATAGATATATGTATTGCCTATTACTTTTGATCTACATTACATAAAGTGATTCTGTAACTTATGTTTGAAAGATAAATGATTAATTAAGCATTTAAATTAACCTTGCACAAACTATACTATAGAAATAATAAATGTCCGAGATTTGGTTCTTTAAGAGATCGTTTGTATTCTGTTTTACACACAAGGCTGCGTAACAGATGTAGCGCACTGCGTGCTGACTTGTTCAAAGCAAATTTGATACAAAATGCAAATTGTTCATGTGGTTTTATTAATGAAAATGTTGAACACCATCTATTATATTGTATTAATTTTTCAGCTCAGAGAAATCTGATGTTTAACGAAATTAATGTCTTTAATGTTAATATTACTATCGATTTATAATTATTTGGCGATGATGCTTTACGTACTAAAGAAAATGATATTATTTGTTTATCTGTTCAAAGATATATAAAAAATACCAAACGTTTTTCTCTGCATTGACAACCTTAATTCTGTTTATAACACATGTGATTAAAGATATTTCTATATACATGTAATGACAATAAACGAATGATCTTGATGAATATTTACTATTAAGTTTTTTTATCAATAACGATTCAATGGATTTTAACGAAAGAATATAAGAATAAGTTTCAAATCTATGCTTACCATTGTGCAGCTGACATCCTTTTCGAAACTTGGATAATATATTAAGATCCCACGCTTTATTATGAGAAAACACACACTTATTTAAGTTATGTCCACAAGAACAAAATTTGCGCATAGGTAATTCCACTAACTATTCGTTGTGTTTGTGTCGTATTTATACTGTAAAAGGATGCACTTGATTAAGATCCATTGATTCGCTTCAAAAAGTTTCCTTTTGTTTTCATGTCTTTATTCTTAAATTATTTGTTAGTAAGAAATATTTGATATGTTCATTAATTAATGTGTATATTTTGTATTTGTTTTGGAGAAGACGTTACTAAGTTGTAAAACTTGTGTCTGATCCCTTTGCCTTTTTGAACAATAAAATATGTTTAAACTATTAAGGATTAAAACGATAATGAAAAAAAAATATATAAATATTTATATGACTAAATACACATGGAAAAAAGTATTGCAACACCAAATTGAAATTGAAATAAAAAAAACTCACTTTATTTTTTTTATATATAATTTGTTAAAATAGAACGAGTTAAACATTTTTTAAATATCACCTGAGTTTGATCAATAATTATCGACTCGATAAGTTTTTATCTGCACATGTAGCTACTGTACTCGTAAACAGCAAAACAGGTGTTTTTATCCTCATTGTTTTCAACACTTTAACAACCAAGTTTATAAAGTTATGAGATTGACACCTTGTAATGGGTCCTCCACAACTCTTAACCGCAGCAAGATGGCAGATTATCAGTATGAGAGAAGCAGGAATGTCACTGTGACAACCGCACGTATTGTTGGTCATCACCTTTCCACTATTAGTCGTTTTGAAAATAAAATCAGGCAATAAACGATGTTAAAGACTATCCGAGATAAAAAAAAAAAAACAAAAAAAACCCTATGCCATCTGTTAGGGAAAATCATGCATAATGAAGCTTGGTCAGAAAGAAACCCATTGCATACAATACAATCCTAAAATGAGAGTGGTGGGCATACAGGAGCCTTTAAACAAAAATTGTTTGAGATCGACCAATCGCTACTGGTTATCGTGCGATAAGACTATTTCGGTGACCTTTGCTCACGAACAGACACACAGTTGTCCTTATCCAATGTAGTGCAGAGCTCGCCAAAGTTGGAAATTAGCATCGTGGAGGAAGATCCATTGTTCGAATGGAATTTGGTTTATCTTCCTTGGCCCGATCGTAGACTGGATTTGAACCAGATCGAGCATATATGGGACACTTTTGGGCGTAATATGCGCTAAAGGACACCTCAGTCCAAACACGGGATGAAACAAGCAATGCCTTTCATCAGAAATGGTTGTTGCTACCTTAGCAACAAATTAGTCGATTTATGGCAGGAATCAGAAGACGTTAAGGGGAGGTTAACCGTTTGAATTGAGGCTACGCACAAAGTACTAATTTTTTGGCATAACCATCAACTATGATGTGAACAATCATCTTACGATCAATTTTGAAATGTCTGACATTGTAAAGTTCGACTACAGTAAAAGTTGTAAAATGCAGTTTTTTGTACAAATATAACTTCATTTTGTTATTGTCGAGCCTGCAACTTTTGTTGCAGAAAGCTCGACATAGGGATAGGTATCCGGTGGCGGCGGCGGTGTTAGCTCACTTCTTGAAAGCTTTATATTTTAGAAGGTAGAAGACCTGGATGCTTCATACTTTGTATATAGATGCCTCATGTTACGAACTTTCGTCAGTCACATGTCCAACGTCCTTGACCTCGTTTTCATGGTTCAGTGACTACTTGAAAAAAAAGTTAAGATTTTTTGTAATGTTAAATTCTCTCTTATTATTAGTAATTGGATAACTATATTTGTTATGTGCGTACCTTGTAAGGTCCTTATGCACGTCAGACAGTTTTCACTTGACCTTGACCTCATTTCATGGATCAGTGAACAAGGTTAAGTTTTTGTGGTCAAGTCCATATCTCAGATACTATAAGCAATAGGTCTAGAATATTCGGTGTATGGAAGGACTGTAAGGTGTACATGTCCAACTGGCAGGTGTCATCTGACCTTGACCTCATTTTCATAGTTGAGTGGTTATAGTTAAGTTTTTGAGTTTTTGTCTATTTTTCTAATACTTTATGCATTAGGTCAACTATATTTGGTTTATGGAAATATTTTATGACCTATATATCTGTTACGCAGGTTTTATTTGACCGTGACCTGATTTTCACGGTCCATTGCTATTAGTGTTAAGTGTTTGTGTTTTGGTCTGTTTTTCTTAATTTATTAGCAATAAGTCAACTTTATTTGTGTATTGAAGAATTGTTAGCTGTACATGTCTGCCTGACATGGTTCATCTGACCATGACCTCATTTTCATGGTTCATTGATCAATGTTTCGTTTTCTTGGTTAATGTTGAGTTTATGTGACAGTTGTAATAAAGCTTTATATTTAGGTCTATCAACATAATACAAATGTAACAATGATAAGTAAAGAAGGCGAGACATTTCAGCGTGTGCACTCATTAAAATTGTGGTTAGATAATTATTTTTTTTTCAAACATTTTTTGTTCGTTAAAATGCCAATGTAATCATAAACTATGTTTCAATATTATTTTACAAATATTTTATCATATTCCATCCAAAATAAAAGGCTGATTTTTCAAGTTTTAAAAAATCAAGGTGTTGCAATACTTTTTTCCATGTGTATATAAAAGGTATTCAAGTTAGGCCTATTATTTACTTGATAAATTTCAAATAATCATCTATAATAAGTCAACAATTTAAGTTAGATCACTTTTTTTTATCAGAAATTTGCTTGAAACAGTTTTGAAATTTTAAAACTCTTATTTATAACAAACCATTTTTTTTATTAATTTATTCCCCATCAATCATAATAATTATGTTTATTTTAGTCATTTGAATTTTTATAAGAAGTGAATATATATTTTTGCTATCAAGAAAAATCTGCATTTCAATAAAATAAGTTTTTTAATTTGTTTACGCTGAAAAAGTATATTTTTAAAGCCCTGTGCTGAATAAATACTTTATAAATTGATCAAAAGGGACTCTACAACTTTTAATCTTCAATGTCATATAACCTATATGACCTAAGTTTCAAATAATAAAATGCCACAAACAACATTTTTAAATTATATTGGTTGACACTTTAAAGTTTTTAACTGTTAGTCTACAACTTGTCTTACAAGGAATTGGTAACATTTACTAGAAGAATTTTTAATTTGCATTTTTTTTTTAAACATGTTCAAAACAGGCAACATTATTTTGATAAGACATAAACTGCAGTTTAAATAAAATTGTGCAAATTAAGAGACCCATTTTATTCAATTTGAGCTCACTTTATCTTCATACTGGAAAAAACACTTTTATTCCTGCTAGAACCCTTCTGTTTATGCAATACTGTTTTATTAATGTTCTTTTGTCCCCCCTCCCCAATACCTTAATATGAAATTATTCAAACTTATTTACTCTTCCAATCTTTCCACAGGTGCTATCCAGCACTTTGATTATGGTTGCAAACTCTATTGGAAATTTGAATTGAGATTATGACCATATGTTGAGGGAAATAATTTATTGTTTGAAAAAGGAGGTTTAAAAAAAATATTGGGAGGGGGGGTGCAATTTTTTATCCTCAAGATTTCAAACACTTTGATATTTGTTGAGCCTTCAACTTTAGTCGAAAAAGGAAGACATAGCGATCCCACGTCGGCGTCAGCGTCATCGTCATTGTCGGTCTAGTTGGCAGCGTCCACAAATATTCACTCTGTGGTTAAAGTTTTGAAATTTTAATAACTTTCTTAAACTAACCTGGATTTCTACCAAACTTGGACAGAAGCTTGTTTTTGATCATAAGATAGTATCCAGAAGTAAATTTTGTAAAAATATAATTTCATTTTTTCCTTATTTTACCTTTAAACGAGAAACATTACATTCACTCTGTGGTTAAAGTTTTTAAAATTTGAATATCTTTCTTAAACTATCCTGGGTTTGTACCAAAATTTGACAGAAGCTTGTTTATGATCACAAGATAACATCCAGAAGTAAATTTTGTATAAAAAAATAAATCCATTTTTCTGTATTTTACTTTTAAATATGGACTTATATTTTCTGCCAGGAAACAAAACATTCACTCTGTGGTTAAAGTTTTTAATATTTTAATAACTTTCTTATACTATTTTGAACTTGTACCAAAGTTGGACAGAAGTTTGTTTATGATCAAAAGCTAGTATCTAGAAGGAAATTTGGTTAATATTTTTTACCTGTGTATCTGTATTTTACTTATAAATGGACTTTCTTCCAGTTAACATTACATACAGTCTGTAGTTAAAGTTTTTAAAACTTTTATTAGATTCGTAAACTTTCCTGGTTTTTCTTATCAAACTTGAACAGAAGCTTCTTACAATCAAAAAACAGTATCAAGAGGAACATTTTTATTGATTTTTTTCCTCAATTTTGAATTGAAAAATAAAATTGTCTAGCTCCATCTGTAAGTCCATACAAACAGTGTTTTAATCTCCATATTTTTCCTTTCTCAGAATTGCTTTCTTTTTGGGGCTTCAGAAAAACATCTCTATCTAATAACTTCCCTTGAAGAAAAGTTGACTTTATATCCGTTCTTTTAACGATCAAATTCATGCTAGCAGTAATTGAAAGGAATATTTTAATCATTACTTTTCCTACTGTTGGACTGTCTCTTTGCATAATAATTCTTCTTCAAAACCTCGCACAACAAGTCTTGCTTTTGTTTGATTATCTTTCGTTGTAATAATCCATCTTGTAGAAAGAACATTCTGACCTATGTCATCACATTCTTCATAAGTGTCAAAATTATGGAGTTTTGAAGGTTCTGTTTGTTTAGCAATTTCACATCATTTAAAAAGGAACTCTCTGTCATATTTACACCAATTTCATTTCATCACTGTCATCTGTGACCTTTTCCAACTCAACTTAATCTAAATCTAAACTTTTCTTATCTTCATCAACATCATCTTGAACATTATACCAATGTTTATTTTTCCCAGTTGTTTTTCCTGCTTTACTCAGTACAGTAGCTTTAGTCCATGTGTTCGAATTAGGCAGTTTGTACTGAATTTTGTCATTTTCTTTTAGATTATGGATTATTTTAGCCTGAATGTTCTCCATCTCAGGAATTGTTTCTTTTGATGTTGATAATAACTCAGAAAAACAATTCTTCTTTTCTTTACGGGAAACTTCATTATTTTTATCGGTATATCTAGTTTCATGAATACCTGTTTTATTTGTATCAGGTGTTTCAATATTGTCATTATGTTCTTGAAAATTAATATCTTTAGTTTTAGTTAATCTGTTTGATGAAACCCTCACAAATACTCCTCCATGTCGATCAAAAATTACTTTTCCATCATTGAAAACTACTTCTCCCGGTTCTAGCCAGTGATCTTTTCCCTCTCGTTTATAAAAAACGCTGTCACCTTGATCTAATATCTGCTCTGATGCTCTTATTTTGCAACATAGTGCTCGTCTAATGCGTTCATCTGATTCTGATTGAATGTAAGCTTTTCGAGAATCATGTAAAATAATCAAATGTTTTGCAAATTCTTTACTTGAAGTTCTTCCTTCTAAAGAGGGCAAATTTTCTTTCAAAATGTTCGGAAGGTTAGGATTAAGTCTAAAAACAAGTTGATGACTACTAAAACCATTCCACATCTGTAAGGATTTCTTGCCATATTTGCCCAACAAAGAAGGCTTTGATTATTCACCTGTCTATAATCTGCTTATAGCTTCATAAGCATAGTATCAGTAATTGCATGGACTCTCTCACATAGTCCATTTTGGAAAGGACTTTCACTAGCTGTGGTATAAATTTTAACATTTAGTATTGATGCAACCTCTCTCATTTCATTTGAGCTGAATTCACCGCCATTATCTGTTAATATAGTTCCCATAACACCAAATATTCCGATCAAATTAGTCATCATTTTCTCAATAACACCTGTTGTCTTTTTCCTATCAATAAAAACAGACACAGTGTACCGTGACCACATGTCAATCATGTGCAAAATCCACCGTCCATTCCACTGTTTTAGGTCCATTGCCACTTTTTCACTAGATGCCATAGGTAGGGACACTACTGGTGTTGGTGGCGTTTTTGCATATCGCTTACATATTTCACATTGTTCCTCTATAGTCAACAATTCTTGCTCATTTTCCTCTTTTCATACCCCAGCATCTTTCAAAAGTGCAATTAAACGCTTCATTGGTGGGTGTGCAAATTGTCTGTGCAACTTCAGTAAGGTTGCATATCTCTTCAAGTCCCACAGCACATACATCTGCGACTGGAATTTCTTCTGTTTTATCTATTGGAATGCAGTAGTGGCCTGATGAAGTTAAATTCAATGATATATGTTGACCAAATATCTCTGCAGTATCATTTTCCAGGTCCATTTTCACACCTGCCTTTTTCATAGCTGTTCGAGACAATAAAAGTGGTATGACCGAATCTACAACCTCAGTTCTTATTGTGACATCTTTACCTGCTATAACTGCTGGCAGACTATACTCTCCAATTGATTTTAACCGTGTTCCACCTCCAAATTTAAATACCTTGTTGCCATCCTCCTTAAAAATCTTCGCTTTATCTGTTTCATTTAAAGAGTCAACATAACTTCACACCCATAATTGTCCACAAACCGTGCTACAACATGCACTATCAAGAACGGCACAGTTTCGTGCATCCATCCCAAGACGAGTGATATCCTCACGCACATTCCCTGTAAACATGACTACTTCTTCTTCCTCTGTTATATTTACTCTCTCCTGCATATTCTCCCAGCTATGTGGACAGTTTGCCATCATATGTCAAAAAGATCCACAAGAACTACATGTCAATAATGTGCCGTCTGAACGTTTTGGATTTATATTCTTCTTTACTGTAGAGCTGCCTCCCTTTGTCCAATTTGTTTGTCCACCCTGTTGACTTTATTAAATCCTCTATAAAAATTGCCTCTACCTCTTGAAAAATCCCCCTCACCATTATAATAAAATTGTTTTTGTCTATTTCTAGAATACCCTGCTACCATGAGGGCTTCTTCAGTCTCAGCCAAAAAAGCAGGTTCAAGTTTAATGCTACTTATTGAGGCAGAAATTTTGTCTGAATCACACATTTCACCCTTAAATTACTTTAGAGATCTCTTTGCTTCATCATACAATGTTGGTTTGTTTTCATAATTCATGCCTGTAAGGACTTACCTTTTTTCTTATTTGTAATTTTTGCTCTTCTCGGTAATTTAAATGCCAATATTTCAGAGGGCAACTTCATGTTTTTCTTTTTCGATTTTTCGATATTTAGCATTAAATATTTCTACATAATCTTGAATTGATTAATTAGGACCCCTTTGAAAATCTTCAAAGACTTCGAATTTTGCAAGATTGTCAGCTAAATCATCTTTTGCAAGATGCTTTTCCATAAAGTAATTGGTGTGGTCAAACCAGTGTCTTCCTTTAAATCATCTAAACTTATCTGATCAAACACTTTTTTCCTTATTTTTGATTCATCATCTTCAGGTAGGGATAAGGCAATTACCACACCCTATTTTTCTTATCTAAGTCAGTTACTTTTTTCCAAGTTCTTGCTTGTAAAGTTCGTATGATTTCAGTTTTGCATTGTAATTTGGGGGGTTTATTTTTGTTGACATTTTGACCACCTGAATTTTCTCTCCACTTTAAACTCTTTTATTATACACTATGATGTCTTTTCTCTTTGACCACGCTCTGCTACCATTTGTTAATGCACTCAGAAAGACATCAATAAGTTTTAATACTTTAATAACTATTAGCACATCTTACACAATTCACCATTAACAGGAAGAGGATAACTCCAACAGGGAATCAGTTAGTGTTCAAACATAATATTGAGTTATCTCTCCTTATATAGTCCAAATGACATTAGATTATCATTTGATTTCATAAAAAAATAAATTCTTGGGGTTCTTTGATATGCTGAATCTATTAATCATGTACATGTATTTATATTTTGGATATTGGACCATAATAGGTATAAATGTCCACTTTAAAACTTTTAAGTTTTTAATAAAATTGAGAATGGAAATGGGCAACTTGCCAAAGAGACAACAACCCGACCATAGAGCAGACAACAGGTGAAGGTCACCAACAGGTCTTCAATGTTAAGTTTAAGTTTTTAGACCACATTCATTCTGTGTCAGAAACCTATGTTGTGTCAACTATTTAATCACAATTCAAATTCAGAGCTGTATCAAGCTTAAATGTTGTGTCCATACTTGGCCCTATTGTTCAGTGTTCGACCTCCGAGGTCGTATAAACCTGCACCCTGCGGAGCATCTGGTTCACACAATAACTTTAGTTTAAGTGAATGGATCTCTATAAAATTTTACCATAAGGTTCAATACAACAAAAGGAAGGTTGGGATTTTTGGTACGAACAGTTGAAGGAATTAGGGGCCAAAAAGGGCCAAAAATAAGCATGTTTGTAACTTCCAGACAATAAAACGTGTGCTAGTGTATAGATCTCTCTGACATTAATTTTTACCACAAGGTTCCATATTACATAGGGAATGCTTGGATTGAATTGAGGGGTAATTGCCTCAATATTTTAAGAGGCAAAAAACAAGCATATTTCTAGTTTCATGACAATAACTTGTGTGTAAGTGTATTGATCTTTCTGAAATTGTACTACAAGGTTCCATATCGGATAGGGAAAGCTGGAATTTAGTTTGGGGGTAATTGCCCAAATTTTAAGGAAAAAGGGGCCAAAAATAAGCATTTTTGTAGTTTCTAGACAATAACTTCAAGTGTAAGGATCTCTCTGAAATTATACTGCAAGCTAGTTTAATACCACAAATAGGGGAAAGCTTAAGTACAAACATAATTTAAAAGCAGTGTATATAAGGTTGGTAATTCATACTCATTTGAATATCTCACCTACACTCAGCTTTTGAATTTTGTAAATTGGATAGCTTTAGTTTGATTAAGTGGATCTCTATGAAATTTTAGCATAAGGTTCAATGCCACAAAAGGAAGGTTGGGATAGATGTTGGGGGTTATGGTACCAACAGTTAGGGAATTAGGGCCAAAAAATTGTAGTTTCCAGACAATAACTTGTGTTCAAGTGTATGAATCTCTCTGAAATTGTACTGCAAGGTACCATACCACAAAGGGAAGGCTCATGAATTGATTTTGGGGGTAATTGCCAAAAAGGGGAAACACATGCATTTTTCTAGTTTTAGGACAATAACTTGTGTGTAAGTGTATGGATCTTTTGTGAAATTGTACTACAATGTTTCATATCACAAAGGAAAAGCTGGGTTTGAGTTTGGGGGTAATTGCCCCCACAAGTTTAGGAATTTGGGGCCAATTAAGAAACAACCATTTTTTCTAGTTTCCAGACAATTACTTGTCTTCAAGTGTATGGATTTCTCTGAAATTGTACTGCAAGGTACCATTCCACAAAGGGAATGCTGGGATCAAATTAGGGGGTGATGAATCATTTTGGGGTTCAAAAAATTTGGAGGGGGATTTTTGTTTTCCTATTTATGGCCCCACACCGAAGTTGTCTGTGCCATATAATTTTACCCTTGTCTGTCATTCTGTCATTCCCCAACAAACCATTATACAGATTTTTTTTCTAAACACCTTCAGATGTTGGGCTGATTTTTATTCGCCAATTTTTTGGTCGTATAGTGGTATGACGTTGGCGTCGTCATCGTCGTCCTAAGACATTTGGTTTTCGCACTTTTACTTAAGTACAAGTTAATAGAAATCTATGAAATTTAAACACAAGGTTTATGTCCATAAAAGGAAGTTTAGGATTGATTTTGGGAGTTTTGGTCCTAACAGTTTAGGAATAAGGGCCCAAAGGGTCCAAAATTAAACTTTGCTTGATTTCATCAAAAATTGAACAATTGGAGTTCTTTGATATGCCAAATATAACTGTGTATGTAGATTCTTAATTTTTATACGACCGCAAAATTTGAAAAAAATTTCGTCGTATATTGCTATCACGTTGGCGTCGTCGTCCGAATACTTTTAGTTTTCGCACTCTAACTTTAGTAAAAGTAAATAGAAATCTATGAAATTTTAACACAAGGTTTATGACCACAAAAGGAAGGTTGGGATTGATTTTGTGAGTTTTGGTCTAATCATTTTAGGAATTAGGGGCCAAAAACGGCCCAAATAAGCATTTTCTTGTTTTTTCGCACAGTAACTTTAGTTTAAGTGAATAGAAATCTATGAAATTTTGACACAAGGTTTATTACCACAAAAGGAAGGTTGGGATTGATTTCGGGAGTTTTGGTTCAAACAGTTTAGGAATTAGGAGCCAGAAAGGGGTCCAAATAAGCATTTATTTTGGTTTTTAACCGGATTTTTGTGACAAAAATGTCGGTTATTGATTTGGGGATGTACGGCGGGCGGGCGGTCGGGCGGGCGGTCGGGCGGGCGCGTCGGTCGGTCGGGCGGGCGGGCGGGAATCAAATGTTGTCCGTGCATTAACTCATGAACCGTTCAACCAAAGCTTTTAAAATTTTAATATGTTGTTACTGACAACTAAATGAAGGTCAAGTTCAATAATGGCGATTTTGACTTTTACCGTTCAGGAGTTATGGTTCTTGAAAGATTGAAAAATGGAGTTTACAGTGGTGTCCGTGCATTTACGCATGAACTGTTCTACCTAAGCTTCCCAAATTTTAATATGTTGTTACTGATGACAAAATGGAGGTCAAATTCAATAATGGCGATTTTGACTTTTACCGTTCAGGAGTTATGGTTCTTGATAGATTGAAAAATGGAGTTTCCAGTCGTGTCCGTGCATTTACGCATGAACTGTTCTACCTAAGCTTCCCAAATTTTAATATGTTGTTACTGATGACAAAATGGAGGTCAAGTTCAATAATGACGATTTTGACTTTTACCGTTCAGGAGTTATGGTTCTTGAAAGATTGAAAAATGGTGTTTCCAGTCGTGTCCGTGCATTTTCTCATGAACCATTCAACCAAAGCTTTTGAAATTTTTATATGTTGTTACTGATGGCAAATTAAAAGTCAAGTTCAATTATGACGATTTTGACTTTTACTGTTCAGGAGTTATGGTTCTTGAAAGATTGTGAAATGGCGTTTCCATTCACGTTGTTGCATTTACTCATGAACCATTCAATCTAAGCTTTTCTAATTTTAAGATGTTGATACTGATGACAAAATGGAGGTCAAATTTGATATTGACGATTTTCACTTTCACCATTCATCAGTAATGGTTCTTGTGATATTGCCAGGACACAAATAAATATTAATAAATCCGGTTTGCTGTCGTTGTGACAGCCTCTTGTTGCACCATAACTTTAGTATAAGTAAATAGAAATCTTTGAAATTTAAACACCAGGTTTATGACCATAAAAGGAAGGTTGGTATAGATTTTGGGAGTTTAGGAATAAGGGGCCCAAAGGGTCCAAAATTAAACTTCGTTTGATTTCATCAAAAATTGAAAAATTGGGGTTCTTTGATATGCCGAATCTAACTGTGTATGTAGATTTTATATTTTTGATCCCAGTTTACAAATTGGTCTACATTAAGGTCCAAATGGTCCAAAATTAATCTTAGTTTGATTTTGACAAAAATTGAATCCTTGGGGTTCTTTGATATGCTGAATCTAAAAAAGTACTTAGATTTTTGATTATTGACCCAGTTTTCAAGTTGGTCCAAATTAGGGTCCAAAATCAAACTTTGTTTTCATCAAAAATTGAATAAATGGGGTTCTTTGATATGCCAAATCTAAATGTGTATGTAGATTCTTAATTTTTGGTCCTGTTTTCAAATTGGTCTACATTAAAGTTCAAAGGGTCCAAAATTAAACTTAGTTTGATTTGAACAAAAAATGAATTCTTGGGGTTCTTTGATATGCTGAATCCAAGCATGTACTTAGATTTTTATACGACTGCAAATTTTGAAAAAAATTTCGTCGTATATTGCTATCACGTTGGCGTCGTCGTCTGCGTCGTCGTCTGCGTCGTCGTCGTCCGAATACTTTTAGTTTTCGCACTCTAACTTTAGTAAAAGTGAATAGAAATCTATGAAATTTTAACACAAGGTTTATGACCATAAAAGGAAGGTTGGTATTGATTTTGGGAGTTTTGGTCCCAACATTTTAGGAATTAGGGGCCAAAAAGGGCCCAAATAAGCATTTTCTTGGTTTTCGCACTATAACTTTAGTTTAAGCTAATAGAAATCTATGAAATTTTGACACAAGGTTTATGACCACAAAAGAAAGGTTGGGATTGATTTTGGGAGTTTTGTTTTTAACAGTTTAGGAATTAGGGGCCAAAAAAGGGCCCAAATAAGCATTATTCTTGGTTTTTACACAATAACTTTAGTTTAAGTTAATAGAAATCAATGAAATTTAAACACAATGTTTATGACCACAAAAGGAAGATTGGTATTGATTTTGGGAGTTTAGGTCCCAACAGTTTAGGAATTAGGGGCCAAAAAGGGACCCAAATAAGCATTTTTCTTGGTTTTCGCACCATAACGTTAGTATAAGTAAATAGAAATCTATGAAATTTAAACACAAGGTTTATGACCATAAAAGGAAGGTTGGTATTGATTTTGGGAGTTTCGGCCCCAACAGTTTAGGAATTAGAGGCCCAAAGGGTCCAAAATTAAACTTTGTTTGATTTCATCAAAATTGAATAATTGGGGTTCTTTGATAAGCCGAATCTAACTGTGTATGTAGATTCTTAACTTTTGGTCATGTTTTCAAATTGGTCTACATTAAGGTCCAAAGGGTCCAAAATTAAACTTAGTTTGATTTTGACAAAAAATGAATCAGTTGGGTTCTTTGATATGTTGAATCTAAAAATGTACTTAGATTCTTGATTATTGGCCCAGTTTTCAAGTTGGTCCAAATCTGGGTCCAAAATTTAACTTTATTTGATTTCATAAAAAATTGAATAAATGGGGTTCTTTGATATGCCAAATCTAACTGTGTATGTAGATTCTTCATTTTTCGTCCCGTTTTCAAATAGGCCTACATTAATGTCCAAAGGGTCCAAAATTAAACTAAGTTTGATTTTAACAAAAATTAAATTCTTGGGCCTCTTTGATATGCTGAATTTAAACATGTACTTAGATTTTTGATTATGGGCCCAGTTTTCAAGTTGGTCCAAATCAGGATCTAAAATTATTATATTAAGTATTGTGCAATAGCAAGTCTTTTCAATTGCACATTATTGTGCAATGGCAAGAAATATCTAATTTCACAATATTGTGAAATAGCAAATTTTTTTTTAATTAGAGTTATCTTTCTTTATCCAGAATAGTAAGCAAGAAATATCTTATTGCAAGATTTTTTTTTAATTGGAGTTATCTTTCTTTGTCCAGAATCAATTTAGATCTTTGTTATATACAATATACAATGTATATTCACCTTTTACTACCAACTGATAAATTTAAATAATCTTTACCATTCAGTGATAACAAGCAGTTTTTTTACATCTTAATATTTTATGATGTATTTAAATGAGTAGTTATTGTTGCAAACTCCATTAGAATATTTTAATTGAGATTAGTTTTGGAATAAGGGAAAGGGGGATGTGATTTAAAAATTGGGTTCAATTTTTTTCATTTGAAATTTCATTAATAAAAAGAAAATTTCTTCAAACATTTTTTTGAGAGGATTAATATTCAACAGCATAGTGAATTGCTCTAAGAGAAAACAAAAATTTTAAGTTCATTAGAACACATTCATTCTGTGTCAGAACCTATGCTGTGTCAAATATTTAATCACAATCCAAATTTAGAGCTGAATCCAGCTTGAATGTTGTGTCCATACTTGCCCCAACTGTTCAGGGTTCAACCTCTGCGGTCGTATAAAGCTACGCCCTGTGGAGCATCTGGTTGATTATGGCCCAGTTTTCAAGTTGGTTAAAATCAGGATTAAAATTATTATATTAAGTATTGTGCAATAGCAAGAAATTTTCAATTGCACAGTACTCAGCAATAGCAAGAAATCTTCAATTGCACAGTATTGGGCAAAAGCAAGAAATTTTCAATTGCACAGTATTGTGCAATAGCAAAAAATCTTCGATTGCACAGTATTGTGCAATAGCAAGTATTTTCCATTGCACAATATTGTGCAATAGCAAGTATTTTCCATTGCACAGTATTGTGCAATAGCAAGAAATATCTATAATTGCACAATATTGTGCAATAGCAAGAAATCAATTGGAGTTATCTTTCTTTGTCCAGAATAGTAGTTGAATGAACTTAAATCATTGTTTTAAACAATATACAATGTATATTCACTTTTACTGCCAACTGATAAATTAAAACAATCTTTACCATTCAGTGATAACAAGCACTTTTTTTACATTTTAATATTTAATGATGTATTTAAATGAGTAATTAGTGTTGCAAACTCCATTGGAAATTTGAATTGAGATCGGTTTTGGAATAAAGGAAAGGGGATGTGAAAAGAAATTGAAGGGAGGGGGGGGGGGGGGGGGGGGGGGGGGTCAATTTTTCTCATTTGAAATTTCATAAATAAAAGATAGAAAATTTCTTCAAACATTTTTTTGAGAGGATTAATATTCAAATGCATAGTGAATTGCTCAAATGCAAACAAAAATTTTAAGTTCATTAGACCACATTCATTCTGTGTCAGAAACCTATGCTGTGTCAACTATTTAATCACAATCCAAATTTAGAGCTGAATCCAGCTTGAATGTTGTGTCCATACTTGCCCCAACCGTGCATGGTTCAACCTCTGCGGTCGTATAAAGCTGCGCCCTGCGGAGCATCTGGTTAATATTTAGGACCGGTTATTCAGGGCTAAAGGGTCCAAAAATTGAACTTTTATTTGATTTCATCAAAAATTGAATTCTGGGGGTTCTTTGATATGATAAATCTAACCATGTATTTAGATTTTGGTTATTGGAATACCACAAACCCTGAGGGATGGTAAGAGTTGTCTTTGGGAGTTATGGCTCAAATCGTTAAGGAATAAGGTGCAAAAAAGGGGGGAAAAGAGTTTCCAGGTTAATGGACAATTACTTAAGCATGTTGAGTACAAAACATAATTTAAAAGCAGTGTAAGGTTGGTAATTGAAACTCATTTTAATCTCTCACCTAAACTGCTCTTAAATTATGTATATTGGAAATTTGCCAAAAACTTTATTATTAATAAATTCCATTGGAAATTTGCCAAAAACTTAAGGTTAATGAACTTCATTGGAAATTTGCCAATATAAAATGTTGCATTCGAGTTATCTTTCTTTGTCCAGAAAAGTAGTTAAATTAATTTAAATCATGACTGTTTGACATTTTATATTTTATGATGTATTTAAATGAAAAGTTATTGTTGAAAACACCATAAGAAATTTGAATTGTGATCATTTTTCGAAAAAGGGAATGGGGGATGTGAAAAAAATTGGTGGGGTTCAATTTTTCAGATTTCAGATTTCAGAAATGAAAATTTATTTTTTTTCAAATATCAAAGGATTAATATTCAACAGCATACTGAATTGCTCAAAAGCAAAAAAAAACATTTTTAGTTCATTAGACCACATTCATTCTGTGTCAGAAACCTATGCTGTGTCAACTATTTAATCACATTAATCCAAATTCAGAGCTGTATCCAGGCAGTTTGAATGTTGTGTCCATACTAGCCCCAACCGTTCAGGGTTTGACCTCTGCGGTCGTATAAAGCTGCGCCCTACGGAGCATCTGGTGATATATCTAACGACAAAACATTTTCATTTTATTAGTTTGTGTTTAAAAAAAATATATTTATAGGAGTATACATTGAAAAAAATGAAGTTAATCATACGATAAGGAATGTTGTTTTGCACTAGATAATGTCCACGACTCTATAATTTTCATAGATCAGTTGATAATTCAAAACTAGTTTGCAAAATGGAAATTTAGGCGATAGCAATACATCGGAATGACCTCAAGGTCATCTTGATGTAAAAATGATCAGCAAGGCAAGATTCACTAACAAGTCAAAGGAGTAGTTCCGGTAAGACCCTTATTTGGCCCCAAAATATAGCAGTTTTACAAAATTGTTAAAATGTAAACTTCCAGTTATCTATTGGAAAGAAGAATGGTTCTGCTACATAATAATTATGAGCTGTTTTTGACAATACAATGCACATGTATCAGGTACTAGCATCATAAAGTCATGCTAAATTAGGGAATTTATTATCTTCACAATTTTAGCATTTTAGTTAAATTTTTGACGGTTTTCGCCTTAAATGAAAGTGGCCACATTTGTGTTCATTCATAATATTGAAATGTAAGTTGTATTTGATGATAATACATAACATATATAAAAGTTGAGGATGAACATGGATGCGGCCACTTTCATTTTTGACAAAAACAATCTGAACATTGACCTTTTTGGGCATATTTGATAGATTTTTCATATTTAAGCTAGAATCGGAGCCTTTTAATGACAAAATCAGTCAAAATCTTTCACATTAAATATTTGAATCAATTGAATTAGACACTTAAGGTGGTATGGGAGTCTAACATAAAAATGATAGAATTTGTTCATACTTTGCCAAAACGTAGTATCTTTTGATATATGTTGTAGGAAAAAACACAATTTTGTGATTAGAAATTAAACAAAATGATAGAATTGTTAAATACTTCAGGAAAACATAGCTTTCAGACAATGCTTAAGAAAAGATAGGGTCACCGTACGTTTTTTCAGGCTAAAATACAAAATGGAAAAATTCCATGTAGAATCCTTCAGAAAATGCACTGTTTTAGAGTTACCTCCCCTTACAATGCCAATTATTTTTTTTTTAAAAACAACCAAAAATAATCAACATTTGCAAAAAATATTAATATTTATAAGTTATGTTCTTATAAATTGGTTCTTTTAAATGAAAATTCACATAAAATATCTGCATTCCTGCATCAAATTTTGCTAACTTAATAGAAAATCTGGACCTTTTGGTTCTCTGTTTTTTACAATCCAAGATGGAGGAAGACACCCATACCACCTTAAGTGTTTATAAAAAGTGTTCAAAATCTTTCTTCAGATGAAACTGAAATTTGAGGCCAAAATCGGCCCTTACCGGACCTACTCCCTTTGCTGATATAGTTAAAGGGAAACTTCGCAAAGAAATGAAAAATTGATATTATGTTCATTCTGTAAAAAAAAGCTCTAATTCATAAATTTTTAGTCTTAGTCTGTTAGATAAGAGATCACGATCGATTTTAAACTTAGAGTATCAATTCTCTGCATGCTGCCATTTTGACATCTTCGTTCTCAGTTTAAAAACCATGATATTTCTATAAACCAAAAAGGAACTAAACCAGTAGTAACCTTAAGTACATGTAGTCGTAATTGAGTGTCTATATCTTGTCAAGGGTACGGTTGTTTTTATCTGACAAGAAAAGCATAAGCAGTTTCCGGGTCACAAAAATAATTACATTGACCTAGCGCTATAATGGTTTACTTTTCTTAAATTGTTATTTGGATGGAGAGTTGTCTCATTGACACTCATACCACATCTTCCTTTATCTATGGTTTTGCAACCTATCCTAACTAATATGATACGGAAAATAACTACATTCTGTCGTTGTTAAACTGAATTTCTTTAACTCAGATTTTGAAACAAAGAAATTTATATGGGAATTAGTTAAAAAGTCAAAGTTCAAAGTCATAAATAAGTGTTCCGTGTAAAATTGTTTTCTAAAATCTAAATTGTTCATAATTCTTTTATGTAATAAAATTATTTAAAAAAATTCGGACCTTCTTAGGGCGTTACCTGAACACCAGCATGGCTAAAGGAATTATTATCAGAGGTATTGTGAGGTGACACTTTCAGTTATTCAAGCTATTTCCTGCCAGGCTAAAACTCTGATTACACAATTACATAAAGCAAGTTCATTTATCGCTTCACAGCTGTTAGGGTATTGATCAGTGTACACAGCTGATAACTTGTAACTTTCCATTTTGAAACTTACATCTTTGTCTTGCGTGTCCGATAGTGAGTGATATACTAGCCATCACTAAACTCATACCCTTGTTTATCAAAAATCTAAATAATTCCAAAAAAGATTTGATAAAAATACATACTATTTCCAAGGATTATTTGGGGGAAAATGTAAGAATATACTCGTTGTAAATAATGATGGACATTTTGAAACAATTTATAACTAAAATTAGCAAAGACCCATCAAAACAACATTTGATACAAAAATTTATCAATACTTTTAGATATTTGGATGCTATATTGGCTCTCAAAATGACGACTTCAGTATGTATACTAAAAAAATTATCCTGTTGAACTTACTTTAAATAAAGCTAATATTAGCAATGACCACTGCCCTTTCCTCGATCTTGATATCTATATCATGAACAGGAAGCTTAGTACAAAATGTACAAAAATTTATGATAAATGAGATGATTTTTCATTTCCTATTGTTAATTATCCATTTTTAGATGGTGAAGTTCCCTTGTCTCCATCTTATGGTGTTTATATATCTCAACTTGTCTGATTCACTCGTGTATGTAACAATGTATTAGATTTTAGCGAGAGAAATTTATGTATTACTGAGAAATAATAACACCAATGTGTTCAATATCACAAACTGATCAAAACATTTACTAAAATTTTTATCAATGGTATAAGGAAATATAATTGGTAAATAAAACTCAATTTGCAGACATCTTTTACGTTCAGGTATTTCACATCCAATTTTTTATGGAAATATTCTTTATAAAGCACAAAAACATCAGTATTCTCCTCAGAAACTAACAGAACCTTTAAATAGACTTATTAAAAAGGGATATAGTTACGATACTGTTGTCAGGTCATTAAAGATTGCATATTTTGGCTTTAATATTGATTCACTTATAGGGTCTTTGCATCGGAACTAAACACATTTATTTCTAAAAAAAAGTTGTTTGCATGACACGGGTTATGTTCTTCTCATATATATTTTATGATAGTATGATACTAAACCCCTAAAGGGAGGAATTAATTGTGCCTGATATTCATATGATGAAGACATAATCTTTCAATCAGTTTAATTGAGGTCTGGAGCTGGCATGTCAGTTAACTGCTAGTAGTTTGTTGTTATTTATGTATTATTGTCATTTTATTTATTTTCTTTTGTTGCATCTTTTGACATTGGACTCGGACTTCTCTTGAACTGAATTTTAATGTGCGTATTGTTATGCGTTTACTTTTCTACATTGGCTACATGTATAGGGCGAGGGTTGAGATCTCATAGACATGTTTAACCCCGCCGCAATTTTGCGCCTGTCCCAAGTAAGGAACCTCTGGCCTTTGTTAGTTTTGTATGATTTTTATGCCCCACCTACGATAGTAGAGGGGCATTATGTTTTCTGGTCTGTGCATCTGTTCGTCCGTCTGTCCGTCCGTCTGTTCGTCCGTTCGTCCGTCTGTCCCGCTTCAGGTTAAAGTTTTTGGTCAAGGTAGTTTTTGATGAAGTTGAAGTCCAATCAACTTCAAACTTAGTACACATGTTCCCTATGATATGATCTTTCTAATTTTAATGCCAAATTAGAGTTTTTATCCCAATGTCACGGTCCACTGAACATAGAAAATGATAGTGCGAGTGGGCATTCAGAATAGAATAGAATAGAATATCTTTTATTTCCATAAGAGGTACCCTCAAGGGGCATAGTGCACATACATTCATGACAATATATAGTTACAAACAATTACAAATACAATAAAGCAGAACAACAAAACAGTATCCTTTAAAAAGTTAGACATTATAAATATTGCTTACAGTATCCCAGTGTTATATAATAAATGTTTACTCAAGGCAGGTGTTTTGATAAGAAATAGCCAAGTTGTTTTAAAATATTAATAGACTCACAGTTTAATAGCCAAATAAATTTATTGACCATATCCAAGGAGTAAAAATTTTTACATTCTTTAAATATCAGATCAAATAACATGTCTCTATCCTTAGAGTATACATGACATTCTATAAGAAAATGAAGCACATCTTCCACTTTATTTAAATCGCATTTATCACAAATTCTTTGATGAACTTCTAATTTGGAATATCTCCCAGTTTCAATTTTGAGTCTATGAGATGAAATCCTGAATTTTGTGATAGCTTTTCTCAAATCAAAATTTTTCAAGATATTTAAATAATTTTCTTTACAAAATGATGTTTTAAACTGACAATATGTTCTTAGTTTTCCTTTGCTATTTTGGCTATAAGCATTCTCCCAAGATTTAACATAGGATACTTTTAAACAATTAAGTAAACATTTTCTGAATTTGTATTTACTAAAATTAATAAAGTTACTAGGCAGATCAATAATTTTACATAGGAGTCTTACACTGCTATACCAACTATTGTGATTTTTATCATCTAAATCTTTAGAGGTTTGTAAGGCTTTATATAATAAAGAGTCCTCAGGCATATTTTCAATTCTAAAATAAAAATTCAGTAAATTTTTCACAATACTAATATAAATAGGAAATCTACCTAGTTCAGATAGTACAGCAAAATTGCTGCTCTTTCTGTTTACACCCAAAATAAATTTTGTTATTTTCATGTGTAATTTATCTGGTTCAAGATCTGAATTTTATCTAAGACTAAATCATTTCTAAATTTACTACTCTTTGGGTTAAATGTACCCCAAATTTCAGAGGAATATAAAGAAATAGGTTTGATCATGTGATCAAATAGATGTAGACTGGTAGTAATTTTTGGATGTACTGAGGACACATTCTTGTTTATTTCAGTTTCTTGTGTATAATTCGGAGTTTAGTATGACATCCATTATCACTGTACTAGTATGCATATTTTTTAGGGGCCAGCTGAAGGACACATACGGGTGTGGGAATTCTCGCTACATTGAAGACCCATTGGTGGCCTTCGGCTGTTGTCTGCTCTATGGTCGGGTTGTTGTCGCTTTGACACATTCCCCATTTCCTTTCTCAATTTTAAATATTCATGTAACAAAAAGTATGCACTGGTTTATACCCCTAGATAGAAATTTATGGAACTATAGATAGTCTCAATTTAGAATATAATAAACATGTATATTGAATATAAGAGAGAAACATCCAGAACCATTTTGATTTAATACAGGTCGATTTCTAACTTGCTTTGGTTCATCAAAGTTATGGACATAGTAAAATCACATATTTATATTCCAATTAGACTGTTCTCGAACAGTTGAAGAAATTCGTCATAATCACAATTGTTGGGTATAATTATTATTATATATATATATTATTATTATTATTATTATTATATATATATATATAATAATGTGAACATGCATGGTAACCTAATAGTACCTTATGTCAGTTTTCCTTTTCCGACATGCATGTAATATATATGCCACTGGAAGTACATTAATGAACCCTTAAAAAAGTATATTTGAAGAAATAAAGAAACTTTACTCCAGAAAGACTGATAGTAGTTGCATTAACCTCAGATCAGCTAGATGGTTGCTTAATATATTTAGTTAGCTTGTGGGGGAATAAACCATTCTCATGCAATATTGCACTCATAAAATATTTAATGAGGGTAATATAAGAGAAAATATAAATACGAATAGTTGCATATCTGTCACTCTTTATAGATACCGTAAAGAGGAATGATTGCACTTTAATGAGGATTTTTTTAAAACTAAAGAAGAAAGTGAAAAAAATATTTTACAGACTAAATGATCAGCATTAGAAGATCAACAAAACAGAGATTTGTGTCATGAATTCTATTCTTGTTTCCAATGTTGGAGTCTGAGTGTCCTTTGTTATTTGAATATGCACATAGACCAAGTTGAGCGACACAGGCTCTTTAGAACCTCTAGTTAAGTTTTTACCCTTATACCTTGGATAGATAAAATATGTAAGATATTGGGCACATTGGAACTCTGTTCTTTTATATTCAGTAGCATTCTAAGATGTTTGTAGACACATTTAAAGATTTTTTTTTAAGATAACTCAAAGGAATACATTTACAAAACTATGTAGCATTCTTGATGATTGAACTCTTCTAAGAAAGATTTTGTCTGAGATGATCCTTAAAGCATAGCTGTTTTCTGCTCTTTGGTGGGGTTGTTGTTTGACACATTCCCCATTCCATTCTCAATATTACTTTATATTTATGTGTCAAATTACCAAAAAAACAGCCTATCAACCATATATATCTACTAATACATCCATCATCCTTTTTATTTAGGCAATTAAAGTTCTGGGCAATAACCAGTACTGTAGTAAGGTGGAAAAGGCAAGACAATTGAACATAGACAATGATTTTGCTGAGATTCTGGAAAAGTTTGTGACTCATGAAAAGCAACTTGAAGATTTTAATGCAAGTGTGGAGCAGAATCGCAAACAAATAAACCATCTGCAAACTTTATGTAAGGAAAACAGAGACAAATCTGATGAACATGAAAATGAAATAAGGACACTAGAGACGTCTCTTTCAGAGTTTGATAAAGATATCTCTGATATCAAAAGTAAATTAAAACTTGATAGAGAAGCCATCGAGAAGAAAGTAATAGACCTTAGTAAACAACTAGCTGAGTTTAAAACGCAAACCAATGCAACTCTGGCTCTGCATGGTGAAAACATTCAAAACCTTGAGCAAAAATTAGATGACAACATCAAAGAATTGAGTGAGCAACAGCAAGATTGTGATAGTAAGTACATACATAACTGCCAGTGATTATCTTCCTCCATACTTTATATTTTGTATTGTGTGCATTATACTATATTGAATCAATTAGATATACATGTAATAGACTTTGTCTCGTCATCAAATCCAATAATTGTGTAAAATACTATGAAGTCTATAGGAAAAAGGTTGATGCTACTGCTGGTGGAGTTTTTATTCCCAGAGGGTATCACCAGCCCAGTTATTAGTCAGCCCTTCTGTGTTGACATGAACTATCATTGATATGGTCATTTTATAAATTAACTGTTTACAAAACTTAGAATATTTCAAATACTAAGGCTTTTCTACCTCAGGAATAAATTACCTTAGCTTTGTTTGGCAAAACTTTTAGGAATTTTTGGCTCAATGCTCTTCAACTTTGTACTTTATTTGGCCTTTTTAACATTTTTTGATTTGAGCGTCACTGATGAGTCATTTGTAGACGAAAAGTGCGCCAGGCGCAAATATGAAATTTTAATCTTGGTATCTATGATGAGTTTAATTTCATTAATTAGTATCAAAAACTGATTATTGCTGATTATCAGCAATTTGTTCCTTTTTCTTTTGATCCCACTGCCTAATATTTTCGTACATTTACAAGGACTGTGAGTGAGTTTGTGATACTAAAAACAAATGACAAAATGATAAACGAAAAACAAATATGACAGGCAGCAACCTATGACAATCACTGCAGGGCTCACACTACTTCATAATTATAGGGAGAAGTGACTTCTCTTTTTGAAACTGATAGGGAGAAGTGGTGAGATTTGAAAGAGAAGTGCTCATGTTTGGATTTTACAATAGTATAAAGGACCATATGTAAATAATGTTCTTTTTATGTTGTTCAATTCATATGAGTAAAAGATTACAATTAAAGTAACATTTGAAATTAAAAGTTGTTTAAGTTTTACT
Source organism: Mytilus edulis (assembly GCA_019925275.1). Classification (NCBI taxonomy): domain Eukaryota; kingdom Metazoa; phylum Mollusca; class Bivalvia; order Mytilida; family Mytilidae; genus Mytilus; species Mytilus edulis. Next base: position 84,179,374 of record CM034360.1, on the reverse strand, counting down.
AAGGTTCTTGTGAGAAACTACCAACTAAATATCTAGCACTAAAAAAAAAAAATATTTTAAAAAATGTAAAGAAATTATAATATATCAATTACAATTTAATTAAAAATTATCTTGTGTATGAAATTCAGTGTTTCTCATAAAAAAAATATAAAAGTTATTAAGCTGGGCCATAATATATTGATATTAGTAGAATAGTCTTAGAGTTAAGCAACTTTAATCAATAGTTTGAAACAATCCCTAAAAAATATAGGGAATTATATACACCAATCAATTAGATGTAACCAAAAGTCTCTTAATGCGTGTGGAATGCGTAATTTTTATACGACCGCAAATTTTGAAAAAATTTTCGTCGTATATTGCTATCACGTTGGCGTCTGCGTCGTCGTCGTCGTCGTCGTCGTCGTCCGGCGTCCGAATACTTTTAGTTTTCGCACTCTAACTTTAGTAAAAGTGAATAGAAATCTATGAAATTTTAACACAAGGTTTATGACCATAAAAGGAAGGTTGGTATTGATTTTGGGAGTTTTGGTCCCAACATTTTAGGAATAAGGGGCCAAAAAGGGCCCAAATAAGCATTTTCTTGGTTTTCGCACCATAACTTTAGTTTAAGTTAATAGAAATCTATGAAATTTTGACACAAGGTTTATGACCACAAAAGAAAGATTGGGATTGATTTTGGGAGTTTTGGTTTCAATAGTTTAGGAATAAGGGGCCAATAAAGGGCCCAAATAAGCATTTTTCTTGGTTTTTGCACAATAACCTTAGGTTAAGTAAATGGAAATCTATGAAATTTAAACACAATGTTTATGACCACAAAAGGAAGGTTGGTATATATTTTGGGAGTTTAGGACCCAACAGATTAGGAATTAGGGGCCAAAAAGGGACCCAAATAAGCATTTTTCTTGGTTTTCGCACTATAATGTTAGTATAAGTAAATACAAATCTATGAAATTTAAACACAAGGCTTATGACCATAAAAGGAAGGTTGGTATTGATTTTGGGAGTTTTGGTCCCAACAGTTTAGGAAAAAGGGGCCCAAAGGGTCCAAAATTAAACTTTGTTTGATTTCATCAAAATTGAATAATTGGGGTTCTTTGATATGCCGAATCTAACTGTATATGTAGATTCTCAACTTTTGGTCCCGTTTTCAAATTGGTCTACATTAAGGTCCAAAGGGTCCAAAATTAAACTTAGTTTGATTTTGACAAAAAATGAATCGGTTGGGTTCTTTGATATGTTGAATCTAAAAATGTACTTAGATTCTTGATTATTGAAGTTTTTTTGGTCCAGTTTTCAAATTGGTCTACATTAAGGTCCAAAGGGTCCAAAATTAAACTTTGTTTGATTTCATCAAAAATTGAATCCTTGGGGTTCTTTGATATGCCAAATCTAACTGTGTATGTAGATTCTTCATTTTTGGTCCTGTTTTCAAATTTCAAATTCTACATTAAAGTCCAAAGGGTCCAAAATTAAACTAAGTTTGATTTTAACAAAAATTGAATTCTTGGGCCTCTTTGATATGCTGAATCTAAACATGTACTTAGATTTTTGATTATGGGCCCAGTTTTCAAGTTGGTCCAAATCAGGATCTAAAATTATTATATTAAGTATTGTGCAATAGCAAGTCTTTTCAATTGCACAGTATTGTGCAATGGCAAGAAATATCTAATTGCACAATATTGTGAAATAGCAAATTTTTTTTTAATTAGAGTTATCTTTCTTTGTCCAGAATAGTAAGCAAGAAATATCCTATTTGTGCAATAGCAAGAATTTTTTTTAATTGGAGTTATCTTTCTTTGTCCAGAATCAACTTAAATCTTTGTTATATACAATATACAATGTATATACACTTTTTACTACCAACTGATAAATTTAAATAATCTTTACCATTCAGTGATAACAAGCAGTTTTTTTACATCTTAATATTTTATGATGTATTTAAATGAGTAGTTATTGTTGCAAACTCCATTAGAAATTTGAATTGATATCAGTTTTGAAAAAGGGAAACGGGGATGTGAAAAAAAGGGGGGGGGGGGTTAAATTTTTCTCATTTCAGATTTCATAAATAAAAAGAAAATTTCTTCAAACATTTTTTTGAGAGGATTAATATTCAACAGCATAGTGATTTGCTCAAAGGCAAAAAAAACCTTTTAAGTTCATTAGACCACATTCATTCTGTGTCAGAAACCTATGCTGTGTCAACTATTTAATTTTAGATTTAAAAAGTTTGAAGAAGAAATCTTTAATTGATTTGTAAAATCTTGGCATTTGTTTTGTGTAAAAAAAAAACATGTAATGTCAAAAATTTGATCACAATCCAAATTCAGAGCTGTATCATGCTTGAATGTTTTGTCCATACTTGCCCCAACTGTTCAGGGTTCGACCTCTGCGGTCGTATAAAGCTGCGCCCTGCGGAGCACCTGGTTCCCTTTGGGATCAATATTCTTCTGTCAGCTGTTCCATCCGCGCGTCCGTAGTAATTATTGTAAAAGTACGGATTTCGGTCATAGCTGGTCCGGTTCAGATTCGTAGTTTAGAAATCGGTCAATGGCGGACGAATTCAAGAAAATTTACAAAAATAAACGATGTTTGACAAGTTATTTGGAAAGGAACATGACGGTTTTAATGCAATAAATGGATTAAACATTTACTGGAGGCAACTTTTATCACGTTTAAATGAAATAACAAACTTATTTTGCCGCCGAAATTTAGGTTGATGTACGTTTTCGAGTAACAAGCACCGGGACTTGCGGAAATGCACGAAGTGATAAAAAGTTGTATTTTTATCAAATAACCTGCTACACACTGCGAAGACAATGCTTCAACCTCTTTTCTAAAGATAATGAATCGTTTATGTCTGAATTTCTTTAATTATCAGTAAAAAATTGATGTTTCATCAACTTGGTAAAAATTGAAAATGTCCGAAGACGGAAGCGACTGAAAGCGACTACCGTCAAGAACAGGGCGACTTGTTTTCGCTTTTGGGGGTCGGGGAAAGCGAAGTGACGGTCGGGAAGGCGACGTCTTCGCCCAAGTCGCCTGGTAGCGTGAGCCCTGCAGTGACTGAGTTACAGGCTCCTGACTTTAGACAGACACATTGGTTAAAAGAAACATCTATGATTCTCTTTAAAAATTGTGGTTGTCATCCAGGTTGCCTTTAAACGCTTCTATAATTAGATAAAGAAGAAGGGCCACTTAGCGCTGAGTTTGTTTTCTCTCATATATATATGCACGGAGTCAAAGTCCAAAAGTTGATAAAAGTAGGAGAAATTTGATTTATAAAACTATATAATTTAAGGATTCTACAACCATTTTTAATACATCCAAAAATTTAAATGATTTTTGTTGATTAACTAAATTACTGTTACAAACAATTTTGGTGAAATATGGCAACATCATTTTTGTAAAATTTGACATTCAAGGACATTCTGAACCAAAATGAATTATTTTCAATATGATTAAAATTTGATCTTACAAAAGCAAAAAACAAATCTTATTGAGCAAAGTGAAAGATCTAATTTTATTCAGATTGTATTATTTTGTAGACAATACTTTCAGTAGAATTTTGGCTTTTGTTAAGAATGTCCTTCTAGATAAGAATTTGCAAAAACACTATAAATATGTCAAATTTTTTCTAAATTGCAGATTTTAAGGATTTGTAGGCCTTTAAAATTATGCTTATATGTTCATTTTGTCTCACTTTTTGTTGACAACTTTTCAAAGCAGCCGAAGTCGAATTAAATACAATTTCTGTCATGAGTTATTAATAAAACTGTCAATTAAATGCACTATCTTCATTTTGTATGATATAGTTTGAAGTGAATTGAGTGCTGGTAAGATTTTTTGAATTTCTAAAATGATGAAGATCAAGTCGATGTGAATCCAAGTTTAAAGCAACAAGAAAATTGCAATCAAATGCTCTATAAAACGTAATTGTGCTTAAAATAACATTTGGAATATCAGGAATTCATTTAGGAAATGAAAACTATGCAGTCGATGTCATACCGTTCTGTTTTCCGACACATTTTGGACAAGAAGATTATACCGTGTAAAATGTAAACATGTGAATTCTTTGGGGAATCCCTTTTCAGACTTCCGGCAATTACGCATCAACGAGTCATACAGTGGGCGGGAACATATCACTATTATCAACCAGAAAAAATAAACCTTTCATTGCATTTTTATGATATATCTTATGAAAGTTGAATCATTTAAGCCTAAAAAAAAATTCTTGAAAAATTTAACGTAAATAACCAGTTTTTCAACTTTTTCTTCTCGGACTTCAAAACCCCGCCCACAACTCGGAATAAACAAAATAGTACCCCACTTGCACCGCTGTTTTTGCATAAAAAAGACGAAATCATTTTATTCTCGTACTTTATTTCAATAAAAACATCCATACAGTATTCCGTGAACTTCTATGTTCATGATATATCATTTTGCCAAAAAAAATACACAGCTTTTACTTTTGTGTACTTGGAGATTCATTTTGGGTAATAAAACATGGCCGACTGAAGAAATGGATATTTTCCTTTCTTTCCAATCCTTGCAATTTTCGGGATTCGGATGATCAGATTTGGAGGAAGAAAGTAAAAGTCCGGGTTCTGTTAGCCCACCTAGGTCAGTAAGAACATCAGACTTATCATTTGATGAAGAATCTGATGGAGCTTCAGATCTTTCTGACAGAAACCCTGATTCCAATATTGAAGAAGACAATGATGAATTGCCGGACAGTGATAGCGAGTTCGAATCACAGCTTAGTGAAATACCTAGCAGCCAACTCACTAGTACATCTGATGAGGACTTTTGGTCAGAACAGCTGGAGGATATAGATATCCCAGATTTTAGTGAAATGACAGGTCCTGTGCACATGTTGCCATTGAACGCACAAGCTGTTGACTTTTTTCAGTTGTTTTTTGAAGAGCGATTCTTTCAACATCTAGTAGAGCAAACAAACCTGTATGCACAACAAACTTCCGAAAATGACCAGCATTGGGAAGAGGTAATCAAAATTTTATCGTATAATCAAATATTGAGATTGGTGTATGATTCATGTCTTATAAATGAAACTGTCCCCCATCAATCTCATCTTTTTCTTTAAAATCTTCTATGAACCTGGGAAAAAGGGATAGTGGGGAGTCAAAAAGATGTCTTTTCTATAAGTAGAGTTTAATAGAGGGTTATGTTGATAATTTTTTAGGCTGGTAAGGGTAAAATAATGTACTCGTATCTAAGACCTGGGGCGGATCCAGCCATTTATGAAATGGAGAGGTTGGGTTCAAACTACATGTCCTGATTCAGATGTATTAATCATCACACCAAAAAATTAAAGGGTTCTGCTTTTCCAGGAATGAGTTCAGTATTCAATAATTTTATATGGCAAATATATTCTAAATGCGCACCATATTACACATCAACTACATGTTCTTTTTCTTATCTTCTCTGTATCAATTAAATCCAGTCCATGTATAATACTTCTCATAAATTTTTGTTCATGACTTTCAGTCTTGGAATTAGAATACTGAATACAAGGACAAACAAAGGTTATTTCAAATAAAACATACATATTAAATCCATTCAATATCTCAATACCACAACTCTTTATTACAATAAATCTGAGTATTAATTCTAATTTAACAGGTTACAACTGCTGAAATTAAAGCATTTATTGGAATCAACATTTTGATGGAAGTGATGCAGCTGTCATCATACAGACTGTACTGGAGTTCAGATCCCTTCTTAGGAAACACTGGCATAAGAAGTGTTATGACCGAAAACAGATTCTCAAAACTATATCAATATATACATGTCAATAACAATTAAACAGCGGTACCAAGGGACAGTGAAGGTCTCGACAAACTACATAAAGTAAGACCAATGATCAACATGGTAGATCATACTTTCAAAGACCATTACAAACCAAAACAGAATCAAACAGTGGATGAAGCAATGGTTATATACAAGGGAAGATTCTCAATTAAACAGTACATGCCAGGTAATATATTATTTGTACACAATTAAATTCTCTCCTTATTGTGCTTTTAACTTTATATGCGGTATAGCTTTGCTTATTGTTGAAGGCAGTTTGGTGATGTATAGTTGTCAACACTTTTGTCACTTAGTCCAAGGTGGAGAATTGTCTCATTGGTAATTATACCACATTTTGATTTAACATATTTTCTTTTTGACCTGGTGAAAAATACAAATAGAATGTAAAATGACAAAAGATGATTATTCTTATTAGGAAAACCATTCAAAAGAGGCATGAAAGTCTGGATGAGGTCTGACTCTACATCTGGATATTGTCATCAATTCAACGTATACATGGGCAAGGACGATCCAAATAAAGGGCCAAAACTAGGGGAAAAAGTGGTGAAACTGCTATGCAAGGATCTTAAATGGAAAGGACACCATATATATATGGATAGGTAATTACATTATTACATTAAAATAAGAAAAACAAAAATAAATCTAAAGTGCACATTATTACCTTGTAATACATGTTATATGCCAAAATAAAACAACAGAATATTGACCATGTGAAGTTGTATACATCATATGTTGAAAACAATTAATGAAATATGAAAAAAAAATTAGATTGAAAATAAACAAGGCCATAAACTTGGACTTAAAAAAATAATTATTAATGATTGACCTTTCGGAAAAAAAATCATAGAAACAAAAAATATATGTTTTAATGTTCATTTTCAGATACTTTACATCAGTACCATTGTTAAGATGTTTGGAAAGAAATGGCATTTATGGACGTGGTACAATAAAGTGCACATCAATTGGTCTTCCAGATGAAATAACAGATCCCCGAGGATGGCGCGAGGGGAGAGCATTGCCCGCCAGAATGGAAATTTAGTAGCAACTGTGTGGCAAGATAAGTAAAAAGTTAGTTCGCAGAATATACTATTTACAAATGTACTTGTTTTATTGACATATATGAGGAAAATTTTTCATTATATATTTAAAATAAGATAAGAATTCATTTCAATCTAACTAAAAAACCAATCATAAAGAAAATTTTAAAATTTGTTTTATCTATTTGTTAAATCTAAAGCTATACCTAAAAAAAATTTTTTGCAAGATAAGGTTATAAAACATGACATATATGTATTTACAGGATTTGTTGCTCAAAGTTCGATGACTTCTTGTCACTTAGAATTAAGTACAGCAATAATGATATTTTTTCTAGTTGTTTGGTCTGTTGTTGTACTTAACTGTTTCTTTTCTCAACAATCATTGAATTAACAAATTTCTTTTCAGGTACATTTCCTGTCTACAAATGCTAACCTGACAGGTGAAGGCTCCACCTTCAGAAGAGAAAAGAATGGTAAAAGAGTTGAAATCGATAGGCCACCTGAAGTGGAAGGTTACCATAATTATATGGGAGGTGTGGACAGGAACAACCAGTTGCGTGCCAAAACACCAGTCGGTAGACCAGCTAAAAAGTGGTGGAAATACCTGTTTTTTTATATGATTAATTTATGCATTACAAATGCATATATAGTTCTGAGTGAATCAGTCGGGTATCCGCCAAGAAAGAAGAGATATTCTTTGTTGGATTTTAGAATTGAAACAGCAAAGCAGCTTATTGGAAATTTTACCAAAAGAACAAAGAAAACTGTTAACAAGCAACTGAATAAAGATCATGTCAGTGTTCGCTTAAATAGAAATAAAAGAAGGTGTAAATGGTGCACCAAGCAGGGTGAAAAAAAGCGAAAAGAAACTGTCTATGGCTGCATTAATTGCAACATTCACTTATGTAAAGAATCATGCTTTGGACAGTATCACGAGGAACATGGATTACCATTTAATTAAAATACTAGATAACAAAACAAATGTATATTGATTTTTTTTGTGCTATGTCATGGCCATCATAGTGAAAGAAAAGATTTTTTTTATGCTGTTTTCTATGGACTGCTGTTCAATTTTCACATTTTAAACAAATTTCTCTTAGTTGCTTTGGATGATATTTGTTGCTAGGGAAACATATCATGATAAAACATCATTTAATATTTCTTAAATATGTAATATAACAGTCAACAATTTTTTTTAATTTTTTTTATCACAATTTTTTGTTGTTGCTAGGGAAAGAAATCTGTTGCTATGGAGAAAAATGGAGACTTAAAGCACATTTAAAAGTTAACATTCAGGTTATTCATAGTCAGTCAAACAATTAATGGTTCCCAGAAGATTTAACTGCTGTTACAAGTGGCTATCCTAATTTTAGCATATTTTCATACTTATCTCTATAAAATTGTTACCATGGCAACCAAATATATGAAAGAAAAAAATTTAAGAAAGTAAAGTGCTTATATTTATATATGTAAGTGACCAAAATTAAATATATATATAGCTGGTGTAATAAAGGCACAGTCAATATTTCATTAAAGTAAGCTTATTTTCAACATTTTATTGAAAAATCCTATGCGAAACAGGTATGTAAAAAAAACAAATTTCATGGAGGAAAGGGTTAAGAGTTATATGTAAATGAAACAACAACCAAATACAAAAACAAAATCTGTTCTTTCTATTACGAGTTTGAATTGAATGCTAAGTATTAAATATGATTTGGTCTTGTCAACAATTGATTGAATACCCCACTTTATTTTACATTTTAAACTAAATCACTTATTCAAAGTTGTAATCGGTGTCTTTAAAATTATGTCCTACAGAAGCTTGAATAAGGAGGCATATATTAAAATGAAATCAACAAAAGGTCTGACTACCTGTAGCTAAAATCTGGCTGATTATGGTTCAATGCTTGGTATTGAATAATAGGAGTTATTGTCCTTGAGTTACCCTGATACAAATATTTTCTTATTTAAGGTCTTCATCAATAAAGAAATCAACACATTTCTACATGTCTACTGTTGTTAATATTGGATATGATTTATTTCTGTATTATAAGTTTGTTGTGACTAATGCTGCAATTTTCTTTTATATGGCCAAACAGAAGGATTGGCAAATACTGCAAAACAGGTAGATGAATTAAAGGATGTTCATGGAAAGGAGATAAAGGATTTACAAGTAAACCAGCAAAGTAAGTTTTAAAAGGGAGATAGGGCTCATGACATATAACAGTCATATGAAACGTCAAATTGAAAACAATAGTTGAACATGTTCAATATACTTGAATGATGGATAATAAAAAATTCAATGTTAATTTTAAAACAATAAGAAGATACCTTATATTATCAAAATATTTTCCGTTATGCAGTGAACTTAACTGCAAGACTTCTCGTTATAACTTTGGCGACTGCTGAGCACAAGTGGGAGGGGAATAAAGTGAATAAAGATTGTAAATGCATGTGTTCTTCAAGGTAAATAGAAATAACAGATTCGCAAAGAACATGTGTCATGGCTCTTTTAATTCACTTACCTGTATCTGTCACATTTTCCACATACTATATGTTTTATTGTTTATCAATGTCAAGAACAGGTAAGCTCCGGCAAAATACTCAAAAGTTAATTAGCCAGTAACAAACAACCACTGAATGAAATACTATTTGATGATAATACATTAGAAAAAACTTGCATGCAAGATTTAGTTTAGTATGATTGGTTCAATAATTTTGATAACATTCAAATTTCAAGAATCTTGTTTTATATGAATTTAATGGAATAGCAACCAAATATGATTTTTTTTACCTAGGTCTTTCAATTAAGAAATTGTATGCTAGGAATTAATTAAGCTTTGGTCTAGTCAATAATTGCTATCACTTGTCTGTCTTGGTGTCTGTTATTGCCTATTTTATTAAATAATATCTTTCATCTGATGAAAGATAAAACTTTTAAAACTATAGAAAAGTTTGAAATTTCAAACAGCAAGTTTTGAATCAAACCGAATTATCTACGGTTCATAATGACAAAAATGAACAAAATCTGGAAAATCCTAAATTTTTCAAAATAAAAAAAACAGGCAGAAAGAAATCTGAGGGGCGAGCGGATATGAAGACCAATCAATTAATTTTAATTTGCCTAAATACATCAAAACTCAGAATAAATAGCAGCTTTTAACTATGTTTGACGTATGTTCCTTTATAAAGTTATAAGTAAGCAAGGGCATCTTCTGTGTCCATCCCAATTGTTTTTTGTATGCCCCCAGCTGCTACGAGGGACCAAAAAGTGTTTCCATTGTCCATGCCATCCATCTGTCTCCTCTGTAGTGTATGTCTCAAATTTGGTTTTGGTTCTCCGACTTTAGTTTAAATAAACCAAATGTTATAAAACTTGAATATACAATGCTTATTACCACACAACACAGATGAAGTTTGAAATTGGTTGGACCTCACTTTTAAAATTCACAAGTTTGCTGTTTTAGAAGCATAAAAATTGCTGAATTTTCTATTTCTGTTTTTCTTACTTTATATAGATATAGGAAGATGTGGTATGAGTGCAAATAAAAGTTCAGTTTACCTCAACCAAATGTTATGAAACTTACACAATGCTAATAATTAATACATCGGTAATTATGTCATCAATTTGACAATGTCAGGTGACATATTGATTCTTTTTGCATTTCTTTTTACCTAGTCTTATATCATTTTTTTACCACCTTTTTGTCCTGAGCATTTGTGTAAAAATGCAGGACCAAAATTAACCAAACTCATTGGTAATCACTATAAATGTAGATTGGCAATCCTACTTTGGCACCCGAAAATAGCTGTTGTTACCATGGAAACTGAAAAAGTGTAAAACAATTAAAAAAATGGATTTAATGAATTAATTGAATATAAATCATTGAATTTCAATACAAGGTAGATGTCTACTATATACAGATTTTGAATGATTTGGACAATCATTGGAACTGCTATGTTGACATGGAAATTACAGCAAAATTGGCAAAATAAATCAAAACTTGTTGAAACTTGACAGTTGTGTTGTTTGGCATACATGTGAAGACGTGGCATTTGTCTCTGGAATTTCCAAAATGCTGTTACCATGGAAACAATACAAAAATGGTCAAAATATCCATAAAACCTAAAAGTAGCATGTCCCCTTTTAAAAGGGAAGGCCAATTTGTTTGAAACTTTGATGGCATGTTCTCTCCTATGTACCAATGTGAGATCAATAATGCAAAAAACTGAATAATTATTTAAAAAAAAAAAAAAAAAAAAAAAACAATGTGAGATCTGTCATTAAAAATTTTGAAATGGTCTTTGCAACTTTGGAAACCAGCAGAAATGTAGAAAAAAATTAAAAAATGCTCTTAACCGAATGAAAGTTTATATAATTGATTACTAATACTAGTACATGTGGAACTTTTGACTTTGGAATTTCCAAACATGGCAACTCCTGCCATGGAAAGGGCAGGAATGTGAAAAATTTCAAAAATAATATTAAACAGCAGTACACATTTATATATAGGAAATAATCAAATAAATTGATTTCAGAATATGCTTTGTTTAGATTTTAACATATGTATGTTAACTGTTGGCAACAAATGATTATAATTGAAACTAAAGATAACCTATATTATTAAGTCATATTGACTAATATAAGATTATTACACTATTTTACAAAGAAAAACACCCTGATTGCATTTGTTTTATACATATTTTATTTCTCCTTGCAATAAAATGCTCTGCAGGTAAGTAATTTAAAAATATGTCATTTCAGAGATTTTACAAAATAATATGTTACAGTGAATTTGTAAAATCAGTGATTTTGTAAAATCTCTGAAATTCCAGGGATTTTGTATAATCACTGAACTGATTAGTGATTTTATAAAATCCCTGATTATGACCAGGGATTTTACAAAATCATTGAATTAATTAAGATTTATTTTACAGATTCCCTGATTGAATTCAGTGAATTTGTGAAAGAAATCATTCTTTATTATTATTTTTTTTTTAAAATAGCAATAAAATATGTAGGAAACAAATGCAATCAGAGTGTATTTCTTTCTAGAATAGTGTAATAATCTTATATTAGTCAATAATATAGATTAACTTAAATTCAACTATAATTCATTTGTTGCCAACAGTTAACATATACTGGTATATGTTTAAATCTAAACAAAGCATATTCTGAAATCAATTTATTTGACAATTTCCTATATACTGCTGTTTAATATCTGCATACTGGGCAAAACAATTCCCAAAAGAAGAATGAACATCAGTTCAAATAGAAATTAGTTATTTTAATTTGTGTTGTTGAAAAAGTACATTTCACTCTCACCCCATATGAAATTTACTGACCCCATATATACCATATTAGGTCACTAGCACACTATGTAACTAATAATGTCTACTCTTGTTAATATTGGATATCATTTATTTCTATATTATAAGTTTGTTGTGATAAATGCTGTAATTTTCTTTTATAAGGCCAAAAAGAAGGATTGGCAAATACTGCAAAACAGGTAGATGAATTAAAGGATGTTCATGGAAAGGAGATAAAGGATTTACAAGTAAACCAGCAAAGTAAGTGTTAAAAGGGAGATAGGGCTCATGACATATAACAGTCATATGAAACGTCAAATTGAAAACAATAGTTGAACATGTTTTACATACTTGAATGGATAATTTTTACTTTTAAATTAAAAAATTAAATGCAAACTTAAAAAAAAAGAAGAAAATCCCTTATATTATCAAAATCTTTTCCCGTATGCAGTGAACTTAACTGCAAGACTTCTCGTAATAACTTTGGCCACTGCTGAGCACAAGTGGGAGGGGAATAAAGTGAATAAAGATTGTAAATGCATGTGTTCTTCAAGGTAAATAGAAATAACAGATTCGCAAAGAACATGTGTCATGGCTCTTTTAATTCACTTACCTGTATCTGTCACATTTTCCACATACTATATGTTTTTATTGTTTATCAATGTCAAGAACAGGTAAGCTCCGGCAAAATACTCAAAAGTTAATTAGCCAGTGTTACAAACAACCACTGAATGAAATATTATTTGATGATAATACATTAGAAAAAACTTGCATGCAAGATTTAGTTTAGTATAATTGGTTCAATAATTTTGATAACATTCAAATTTCAAAAAAAATTGTTTCATATGACTTTAATGGAATAACAACCAAATATGATTTTCCCCGTAGGTCTTTCAATTAAGAAGTTGTTTTGAATGCTAAGTATTCATTCAGCTTTGGTCATGTTAACAAGTGCTATCTCATGGTGTCTGTTATTGCATATTTTCTTTTAAAAATATCTTCTCATCTGAGAATACTTGACCAATTGAAAACAAACTGGGCCACACTAATCCGTTGGGTATATTATCTAATAATTGAACCAAATGATCATATTTGCCAACACAGGTTCAAGTATTGTTATTTTAGTCATTGTTGTCAGCATTGTCGTTGTTCTGTTCTAACACATTTGGTTTTCAGACACCAATTTGAGTATAAGGGTATGAATATCTATGAAACTTTACAATGGGGTTCCATACCACAACAGGAATGTTGGGATTGATTTGGGGGTTATGACTAATATTGTTAAAGAAAAAGGGGCCTTGATAAAAAAAAAAGGTTCAATACCATAAAAAGGAAGGTAATAAATTAAGGCCTGGTTTTGGCCAAAGACAATCAAATGTTTGATAACTATTTCAAATTGGCACATAATGTTTAGAAATGCATAGGGTCAAGAAATATAAATGGAATACATAAAGATTTTCATCTGATGACGTCACAATTACGTCGTTATAGGAACTGTTTTTACAAAAATTTGAAAATACAGAATTTATGCAGTTTTCTATTTTTATTTCCATTGTGGAAACATCGTGTGCAGCGAAGAAACAACAAAATAATTTAACAAAAGCTTTATTTTAACTATTGACATAATCTCACTAAAGATAAAGTTGTTTCTTGGGTTCGCACCTATTTTTTCAATCTTATATACTTAAAATTTAGTGAAAAAAAAAGGAAAATCACGAAATTATATAAAATATGCAAATAAAGTCAGGATGTGTTGTCATGGTAACTTGTTCAATGTCAAATTTGTTTTGTTTTTCTAAATACCCTGTATCTAAGTCAAGTTTTCAGTAATTGAAACAGAGGTAGTGTTTTTTTTCATGTGGCCCATATCTCAAAAACAGTTTTTTATTAATGCTTAAAACTTTACACACTAATTAGTTATATTGATCTAAAGATCTGTAAACATTATGGTGAATTGAAAATTTTATTTTAGAGTTATTGAGTTTTTTGTTAAAAGATTTTTATTGCTTGAAGCTTAACAGTCTTCTTAGTTATTTTTATCTAAAGATCTGTATACCTTTTGGTGATGATTCAAAATTTTATTGAAGATTTTAAAAAAAAGGGGGGGGTGAGGGGTTAAAATGTCGTGCCGTATCTCCAAAATGATTTTTGATTATTGCTTAAAACTTTACACACGTTTTATTTATATTACTCGAAAGATCTGTATATTTTTTAGTGATGATTCAAAATTTGATATTAGATTGATGGAATTTTTTTAAAAAGAAGGGTGGGATTTCATAAGTCACGCCGTATCTCAGAAATTATTTATGATTATTGCATAAAACTTCATACTCAAGACCACGATTGTATCATGCGCTTGTGGCTTAGCTGTTTATTTAATTTTGACTCATTTTAGTAATTTAGATCATCATTAACATACAGCTAAAACAATTAATTATCCTGTACAAATCTTAATGGGGCATTAGCTGTCAAATTTATAATCAATAAAATTGAGAATGGAAATGAAGAATGTGTCAAAGAGACAATGACCCGACCATAGAACAGACAACAGCAGAAGGTCACCAATAGGTCTTCAATGCAGCGAGAAATTCATGCACCCGGAGGCGTCCATTTAGATGGCCCCTAAACAAATATATATACTAGTTCAGTGATAATGATAAACACCTATTTGACTGGAATTTTCATATTTGTGTGATTTTTAACATACTTAAACCTATATGAAAATTGAAAAGGTCAAAAATAAACAATTGGAAATGCATGTACTTGTTAATATGTATCAACATATTGAATGTTTTTATCCAAAAGTCAACTAAATGACCTTTGAGATGACCTCTAAAGACTGCAGACATTAAAATAACCAGTATAAACA
Organism: Mytilus edulis; assembly: GCA_019925275.1. NCBI lineage: Eukaryota > Metazoa > Mollusca > Bivalvia > Mytilida > Mytilidae > Mytilus > Mytilus edulis. The sequence goes on along the minus strand of CM034360.1, from coordinate 84,164,329 downwards.
TAAATGTAAACATAAAATGACAGGGACCACATGCAATTTGATTATCTAAGGTCTTTTTGATTTCATATTGTGGTATGCTGTAAATACTACACAGACATTCTTAAGAATGAAATTTTAAATTCATCTACATTCAAGTCCATGTGCTCCACAGAGAGTCATATAGTAAAGAAACATATCATAAGTACATCAAAGCTTAAGGCTTCTTCTGAACAATTGAATGTCCCTTCTATGCATTTGTTACCTAAACTACACAAAAAAACATTTAAATAACATTTCACCTCTGCCTAAAGTGTTCTACACTTAATCTTTCATTGCTTGTAACAATTTCCTTAACCACTATGAAAGAGCTTATCATAAACTAGTGTAGTAAAATATATGAACATAGTCATAGTGGAATTAACTATTTTTGGAGTGAATAGAATTGTTTGGATATTTTTGATAAATTTCGGCTTTTGATGGTTCATTTTATTCTGTTGACAATTTTGATTTTTCTACTCTTTAATACACTACACTTCCACGCTACCTTATCAAACAAAAGTTTTTCTATTTAATTAAATGTTAGTTTGGTAAATCTGAATGCAAGTATATTTGCTGCAGCTCATTTAAAGCCTTCTTCTCTAATGAGAAAGGTAAATATGCTTGATATACTTACTGGAGATGTGAGAAAATGATTGAAGCTGTTAATTTTCTCTTTAATAATATTTATGTAAGTTTTGACTACAAAGTTTATCAACAGGTTGTAGGTATCCTTATGGGCACTAATTGAGCCCATTTAATAGAATACTTGTTTTTGTACTGTTATGAATCACAGTTAATGATCAAACTCAGTAAAGACCCTTCAAAATTGCATTTAATTGATAAATTCATGAACAACAACACTTACCGTTATCTTGAGGATGCTTTTTCTTTAAACAATCAATAATTTTCTCAATATACTTCTGAAATTTACTCAAAGGACTTCAAATTACCTATGTAATTTAAACGGTAATAACTGTCCTTTCCTAGATTTAGATATTTCGGTCTTAAACGGGAAACTCCAAACTAATATTCACAACAAAATGGACGATTTTTTATACGACCCCAAAAATCAAAAAAATTGGTCATATATCAGTATCACGTCGTTGTTGTCAGAGTCGCCGAAGACAGATGGTTTCTGGAAAATCACTTCAGTATAAGTACATAGAAATCTATAAAATTTTAACACAATGTTTATAACCAGAAAAGGAAGGTTGGAATTGATTTTGGGGGTTGTGGTCCCAAAGGTTTGGGAATAAAGGGCCAAAAAAGGGGCCCAGATAAGCATGTTTGTAGTTTTATTTTTATTTTTTTTATTTATTCCAGTAAATAACTTGTGTTTAAGTGTATAAATCTCTCTGAAATTATACCACAAATTTCCATACTACAAAAGGATGGTGATGAGGGGTTATGGCTCAACTCATTTAGCAATTAGGGGCAAAAAAAAGAGGGGAAAATAAAAAAAAAATTCTGGGTAAAGGACAATTTAGACAATTTCTAAGCAGTGTTGGGGAGGTAATCCAGTCCATTTAAAGAATAATGTTATATATATATATACAAAAATATATATATGTTTGATTACCTCCCTTACACTGCTTGAAAATTATGACTTAAGAAATAATGATTGTCGTGAGATGATTATCTGTAAATATATTGTTAGAAGTTACTATTAATTAATATCAATATTTACCATGACTGTATGTCATTTTATTGTTGAGCCTGCGACTTTTATCGCGTGACATAGGGATAGCCAACGTTGGCGACCACATATTAGTAAAGTTCTTAAAAAGCTTTATATTTTAGAAGGTGGAAGACTTGGATGCCTCATGATACGAAGTTCCCATCAGTCACATGTCCAATGAACTTGACCTCATTTTCATGGTTCAGTGACTACTTGAAAAAAAAGTTAAGATTTTTTGTGATGTTAATTTCTCTCTTATTATAAGTAATAGGATAACTATATTTTGTATGTGCGTACCTTGCAAGGTCCTCATGCCCATCATACAGTTTTCACATGACCTCGACCTCATTTCATGGATCAGTGAACAAGGTTAAATTTTGGTGGTTAAATCCGTATCTCAGATACAAAAGCAATAGGTCTAGTATATTCAGTGTATAGAAGGACTGTAATGTACATGTCCAACTGGCCGGTGTCAATAGGCCTTGACCTAATTTTCATGGTTCAGTGGTTATAGATAAGTTTTTTTGTTTTGGTCTTTTTTTCTTATACTATATGCAATTCATTATTGATCAACTTTATTTGGTATATTGAAATATATTATGATCTATATGTCAGTCACACGGGTTTATTGCTCAGTGTTAAGTTTTTGTGTTGTGGTCTAGTTTACTGAAACTATAAGCAATAGGTCATCTATATGGTGTATGGAAGAATTGTTAGCTGTACATGTCTGCCAGGCATGGTTCATCTGACCTTGACCACATTTTCATGGTTCATTGGTCAATGTTCAATTTTTCTCATTTCAGATTTCAAAAAATTAAAAAGAAAATTTCTTACAATATCTTTTTTGAGGGGATTTATATCCAACAGCTTAGTGTATTGCTAAGCAAACAAAAATTTAAACATGTTAAAGTTCATTAGATCACATTCATTCTGTGTCAGAAACCTATGCTATGTCAACTAATCAAAATCCAAATTCAGAGCTGTATCAAGTTTGTATGTTATGTCCATACTTGCCCCAACTGTTCAGGGTTGGACCTCTGCAGTCGTATCAAGCTGCACCCTGCAGAGTTTTTTTTGTATTTTGTCAGGCTTGAAGAGTTTGACTTGATATTTTAATGTAGTTTACACCATGACAAGTTATACATCAAGTTAGAATGTTGTTCCATTACAATTAATTTGTAGCCAGTAGGGGATTATGCATTACAATGCAAAACTCACAGAATGCTTGTTACCACATAATCAGATCAAAGACAAATTTGGTTAGTGTCACTTTTACAGTTCTTGAGTTATGTACTTCATAACATCATGTGCAAATAAGGAAGCATCATCTGTGTACCATGGACACTTTCCCCATTTATTTTATATATCTCCTAGCTAATGCCTTTTTAAATACCATAGCTGTTGAGATAATTTGACCTAAAACAAACATTTTTCTAGTTTCCAGACAATAACTTGGGTTTAAGTGTATGGATCTCTCTGAAATTGTACTACAAGGCTTCAGCAAAGCATATACTTACAATTATCAATATGTTTTAAAGAATTTGAAAAGAACAATATAAGCTAAAAAAAACATAATGAGATGACAAGAGAGTATCATTATAGATAAGTATGAAACTGTATTGTAAATGAGAGTCAATTTTTGATCATTTTTAGAAAAAAAAATATAATGCATTGTTATTTTGCCATTGTATAGAATTCGATTATTTATTTTTTTCAGATCCAGCAGTAAGAAATATAATTGGTATGTAGAATCTTATTGTATGAAGTAATATTTTTTTTGGGGAGGGGGATTAACAGTCTTCTTATGCCTAATACAATCAACAAGATATTTCTAGACTTGGAACTTACAAGAGTGTTATCATAACCTTTTTGTGCATTACTTCTTCTTCTTCATTAGCCAGTTCCTCCATTCTGAATGACAGTACTCATTCATTTAAAGGAGCACTAGTTGTCAAATTGATGTTCACTTATTTGACTCAAAATCTCATATTTGATTTATAACAATGTAAAACATTTATTCAAATTATAAACAGTCTCAAATAGAAAATTTACAGAGCATGACCACATTAATGGTTAGATTCGTTTAGTGTGTATTTTAGTCTAGTTGCCATTTAATTATTAAAGTAGAAATTAAACATGTTAAATGTTTCGAATTGATATCGAATTATCTGTAAATGCAGCATTGATTTATTTAAGAAATTAAGAATATAGAAATATTAAAAAAAGATGGACAAAATATTTGTATTAAATTTGTTGGAATTTTTGTCTTGCCAAAGATGACAGAGTCAAAAAGAGAGGCATATATATAGGGGCATAGGACATTTGAGCGAAAAAGAAAAAAGCACATAGGGTCATTTGAGCGCCGACTTCATAGGACATTTGAGCGCCGGGATATTAACCTTACCTGAGTTTTCAGACAGGACATTTGAGCGAAATTTTCCCTGATAATTTTACACGAATTAAGATTTTTTTTTAAAAGTAAGAAAAAAAAGTAAGATTTAGTTATAAATATTTTTTATTTTATTTCACACCCGAGTAATTCGACCGGTTCTGGCTGGTTTATGTAAGTGAAATCCTAAGTTGATCTCTATTTACCAATCAATTCTACTATAATTCATTGGCTATGCAAATTTTCTTTGTTCTAAAATTCTTATATATATATCTATTAAGTGAAATGTCCCTTGGCACTTGAAATCTTAATACTAATAATACATGTACGTGTTAAAATGGATATTATTTTGACCGAGACTAATAAGGGAAAAAGAAGCCTTGTTTGTGACAGTTTCCGATATAGAGTGGACAAAACACTAAAAGGAGAAGAAATATCCTGGAGATGTACAGTAAGTACCTTTTTTTACAAATTTAATGTTAATGTAAACTACTTGTTCGTCTGTTACGCTTCAACTTCCATAACTTCTTTTAATTTTGATTTATATCTATATCATTATATGTCTATCTTATACCTCCTTTAGATTAATTTTTTAACACATTTGAATATAAGCTACCACATATAGGGTTAGGTATCAAGGCTCCATGTTGAAGGTCCTAAACACAATTTTTACAGTGTATATATACAATATATAATTGCTTGTTTTAATTATATTGTGTCTTGGATGAGGAGTTGTCTTTTTAGGATTCATACTTCAATTGTATTTGTCCTTTCAATATTTTTCAGGCAAAAGGTTGCAAAGCAAGACTGAGGACGGATTGTACCGGAACCGTTATAATTCAACAGAAAAATACTCATAACCATGATACCAGTGATCGTGACAATGAACGTCACTTGCTGCGGGTACGATCAAAAAGAAAAGCGGATGATGATATTGCTCAACGTCCTTCAAAAATTATCCGTACAGAGTTACAGAACATGGATGAAGCAAATCTAAAGTCTGAAGACATTGGCAGCGTTTCAAAGGCTATATATAGAAAGAGGCGTAAATCTCACCCTGCACTTCCTAAATCTAGAGAGGAAACACACCAATCATTAAAGAAGATTAATATTCAGTCAAATAAATTTGAAAATTTTGTGCAGTTTAATGATGAACAAACTGGTATAATTATTCTTACGTGTCCAACCAATCTTGAATGTTTATGCAGTGTGCCGGAAATTTTTATGGATGGTACTTACAAATATTGCCCAAAGTTCTTTAAACAGTTATATACTATTCATGGCTATAACAAAGGAAATTATGTCCCTCTTGTATTCTGCTTACTTCCTGGAAAGTCTGAAGAAATTTACGTGAATTGCTTTTCCTCAATTGTCAAGCTATGTTCCGATCAAGGTCACACACTTCAACCGAAAGCAGTACACGTCGATTTTGAAGAACGGGTAATGAAAGTTATGAAGGATTTTTTCCCGTCTATAGAGATCAAATGCTGTAGGTTTCACTTAGGCCAAGCCTGGTGGCGAAAAATCCAGAAAGTTGGACTTAGTCAACAATACAAAGAGCTTGATTCAGACATTAGTAAATGGCTTAAAGGGATTTTTGGGATAGCCTTTTTAGCTCCAGACGAAGTAGCCGACTGTTTCGTAGAAGATTTTATGGCCGTTGTACCTAACGACAAGCCTTGTATAGAATTTGCAGATTACCTGACTGATACTTATATAACAGATGAATCGTTATTTCCCCCTCATCTCTGGGCCGAAGTTCCATCCTCGTTAAAACGTACTAACAATGGGCCCGAATCATTTCATGCCCATTATAACGAGCAGTTCTATCACAGTCATCCATCAATTTATACTTTCCTTGACACTATTATCAAATTGCAATCTGTGACTTACATAAAAATTCGGAGTTTGAACATTGATGCACCGCAGAGCCGAACAGAAAAGGAGAAGGAACAGAATCTCCGGGATTTGCATTCGAAATACTGCCAGCAGGAAATTACGAGGGATTTTTATGTCAGAAGCCTGGGATATAAGTTCCAAGCCCGAACAGACTTGTAAATAATGCCGTTGCCGAGTTTTATGTTTTATGACAGTGCTTTGTTTTTAGTGCTTTGTTTACAATTAAAAGATGTTTTAATCTTTTTGTTGGTAAACTCCTGTTTTATGACTGTGCTTTGTTTTTAGTGCTTTGTTTTTTACAATTAAAATATGTTTTAATCTTTTTGTTGGTAAACTCCTCATTTAATGAACTATATTCGTAAGAAAATGTGGTATGATTGCCAATAAGACAATTCTCTATCCAAGACTTGTTTTCGCTCAAATGTCCTACGCTTATTCTTATTTTCGCTCAAATGTCCTAAAATTTAGGCGCTCAAATGTCCTATACTTTGGCGCTCAAACGTCCTTTTTTTTTCGCTCAAATGTCCTGTCAATGCGCTCAAATGTCCATTGCCGATATATAGATGTGTTGTTTTAACAGAATCAACAATGTATTACAAAAATGTAGTTTGTGATTTTGTGATTAGGTCTAGTTTATGGGAGGTCAATGATATTTGGTAAGCAGTTGTGTTAGCACAGGTACATGTATATCTCATTACCAGAATATTTAGCTCCACCCCCTTTGTCATGGTCTATTTAACTGAAACTTAGTTTACATGTATTAGTTTTTGATTAGGTCAGTATTGGGGAACCACTAGTGAACGGTCAATGATATTTGGTGTGCAGTTGTATAAACTTTGTCACCTTCAATTTCTATTGAGGATATTTGGCCCTGCCCCCTCAATTATTCTCTTTTTACTTGGAAACTTATGTTACTTTGAAATTTCATAAAGCTTTTGATTATTTAACAATGAGGGAAACCAATTGTCATAAGTCAATGATGATTGCCATGCAGGTGAAGAAGCATTAGAACATCTCAGTTCCATAGAGGATATTTGTCCTTACCCCTCAGTCATATGCATGATCTATTGACTTTGAACTTTTAACTAGTTTACTTGAATTAGTTTGTTATTATTATAATTGTGTCAGTTTAAGATACCAGTAATCTTAAGTCAAAGCCATTTGGTATGCAAACATATTGGTATTTAAAAGTTTCGTTTCCATGGATATTATATAACCCCACCCTCTCATTATTGTTCATTGAATGACTTAGAAATTAGATATGTGTTAAGGTTTGTTTAAAGGGGACAACTTATGAAAGTCAATGGTATTTGAATTGGTAAGCAGTTGTATAAGTGTTGGCACATCTTATTTCCATAGGGATTGTACAATCAGTCATGGATCATTGTCTTTGAATATATTTTACATGTTAATGCATTTCTATTTTAATTGTATTATTTGCATTTTCAAAATAACAAATAGGCAAAATATGTCTCTGCATTAACAGCTGATTATAGATAAGACATGTACAATTATTATAAAGATAAGAAGATGTGGAATGATAGCCAATGCATCATTATGAGACAATAATATATATATACATCCACCAAAATTCAAATGAAGAAAGTAAACAATTATAGTTAGGCAACCGTTAAGGGACGACATCAAAAGATCAATGTAAGATAAAAAACTTAATTCAAATAGTTTGGGGGTGGGGGGGTTGAACTGCTGCAAGATTTGGTTATCCGACATTGATTTTTACATATATCCATATGGGTCAATCAATTTTTCCTAAACTAAGTTAATTGGGGGGTAGGGGGGTCAGTGAAAAAACTATTTGAATTAAGTTTTTTATCCTTCATTGAACTTTTGATGTCGTCCCTAAGGCTTCAAACAATGTTTTATCATTGCTAGGCCATTATAACAACACCAGCATTTATTGTAATATAACTTACAAGAAAATGACACCACTTCAGAAAGTTTCAGCTATGATTTGATGATTGTGCATACAATGTAGGTGCACCAGCTGATGCAACTAAAACTGCTAATGTGGTATATTGATACTTTAGAATATAGTTGAATTAAATCATACACCACTGCTGGACCCCATTATTGAAATTATTATTCTGATAAGAATATTCCTCCATGTAGCTTGTAACTATTAACAAAACCTACATGTATACTGCATAGTAAGCTTTAAAAGACCAGGAAATTACAAATGTAAAATAATAAAACTAAAGCAGCCTGGTTTATGTACAAAACAATTATGAAAAATGGATATAATATACAGCAACACTTACCAAATTACTGGGTTCTAAATATGGACAGGCACAAACTGTCCCCTTACATGGGACAGTGTACAGTATGCATAATCGCAGATATTGAATATTAAAAAAAAATTAATTTGACGTAACTTTTGAAAGTGGCAGGATTGGATAGTGAAAACTTTAGGGTACAAACATTATTGAATACTTAAAAAATAGCCAAGATAGATATTTTCACCAATTTTCCCACAATATTCGTCTTAACTTCTGCCAAGTTTGCCTCTGCTTTTTTTACTTAACTGCCTACAGCGCCTTTGGTGCTTTGATTTGATTATGGGCCCAGTTTTCAAGTTGGTCCAAATCGGGGTACAAAACTAAACTTTGTTTGATTTCAACAAAAATTGAAAATATGGGGTTCTTCAATATGTTGAATCTAACCATGTATTTAGATTTTTGTTGAGCCTGCAACTTTTGTTGCAGAAAGCTGGACATAGGGATAGTGATTCGGCGGCGGCGGTGTTAGCTCACTTCTTAAAAGCTTTATATTTTAGAAGATGGAAGACCTGGATGCTTCATACTTTGTATATAGATGCCTCATGTTACGAAGTTTCCCTCAGTCACATGTCCAATGTCCTTGACCTCATTTTCATGGTTCAGTGACCTGACTTGAAAAAAAAGGTCAGATTTTTTGTAATGTTGAATTCTCTCTTATTATAAGTAATAGGATAACTATATTTGGTATGTGCGTACCTTGCAATGTCCTCATGCCCGTCAGACAGTTTTCACTTGACCTCGACCTCATTTCATGGCTCAGTGAACAAGGTTAAGTTTTGGTGGTCAAGTCCATATTTTGGATACTATAAGCAATAGGGCTAGTATATTCGGTGTATGGAAGGACTGTAAGGTGTACATGTCCAACTGGCAGGTGTCATCTGACCTTGACCTTATTTTCATGGTTCAGTGGTCAAAGTTTAGTTTTTCAGTTTTGGTCTTTTTATCTGATACTAAACACCATAGGTCAACTATATTTAGTGTATGGAAATATGTTATGAATTATATATTAGTTGCGCAGGTTTTATTTGACCTTGACCTCATTTTCACGGTTCAGTGACCACTTGAAAACAAAGTTTTTATAAGCAATAGGGCTAGTATATTCGGTGTATGGAAGGACTGTAAGATGTACATGTCCAACTGGCAGGTGTCATCTGACCTTGACCTCATTTTCATGGTTCAGTGGCTATGGTTAAGTTTTTGTGTTTTGGTCTATTTTTCTTTAACTATAAATATTAGGTCAACTATATTTGTTTTATGGAAGCATTGTTAGCTGTACATGTCAGCCTGACATGGTTCATTTGACCTTGACCTCATTTTCATAGTTCACTGTTTAGTTATCTTGGTTAATGTAACGTTTATGTGACAGTTGTAATAAAGCTTTATACTTAGGACTATTAACATAATATCAATGATTAGTAAAGAAGGCGAGACATTTCAGTGATTTTTTATTTTGATTTCATCAAAAATTGAATTCTTAGGGTTCTTTGATATGATGAATCTAACCATGTATTTAGATCTTGGATATTGGAATACCACAAAGGGATGGTAAGAATTGTCTTTGGGAGTTATGGCTCAAACCGTTAAGAAATAAGGTGCAAAAAAGGGGGGGAAAGGGTTTCCAGGTTAATGGACAATTACTTAAGTACAAAACATAATTTAAAAGCAGTGTAAGGTTGGTATTTGAAACTCATTTTAATAGCTCACCTAAACTGCTCTTAAATTATGTATATTGGAAATTTGCCAAAAACTTTGTTATTAATAAATTCCATTGGAAATTTACCAAAAACTTTAGTTTAATGAACTTCATTGGAAATTACTGATATAAAATGTTGCATTGGAGTTATCTTTCCTTGTCCAGAATAGTAGTCAAATCATCTTAAATCATGACTGTATGACATTTTATATTTTACGATGTATTTAAATGAGTAGTTATTCTTGAAAACTCCATTAGAAATTTGAATTGAGATCATTTTTGGAATAAAGAAAGGGGGAGGTGAAAAAAAATTGGTGGGGTACAATTTTTCTTATTTCAGATTTCAGAAATGAAAAAGAAAATTTCTTCAAATATCAAAGGATTAATATTCAACAGCATAGTGAATTGCTCAAAAGCAAAAAGAACATTTTAAGTTCATTAGACCACATTCATTCTGTGTCAGAAACCTATGCTGTGTCAACTATTTAATCACAATCCAAATTCAGAGCTGTATCCAGTTTGGATGTTGTGTCCCCAACCGTTCAGGGTTCGACCTCTGCTGTCGTATAAAGCTGTGCCCTGCGGAGCATCTGGTTTTCTGCTGAACTAATAGGAGAAGTAGAGGTAATATCGAAATAAAAAAAGAAACTAAATTACAGATAATACTTAAATTTTACAATTATTTAGTTTATGTACAGCTATTTTGGAAACAATAATAAAGATTATAGGTCACCAATGATTTAAAAAAGATATATTTCAATTTAAATGACAAAAAATGACATTTTTGAACCAAAGGGAGATAATTTGGAGCTTTTTCAATGATATATATAAACATTTTGAAAGTCATTTTGGGCAAACCGAATTGATTTTTTTGGTTGATTTTTGTACCATATCATAAAGTAATAACTAAAAGTGAAAAAATTATATATAAAATTTGTAATGAAAAAACAAATGTTTAATTTTTAGCTGAATTTTTTGTACCTCCTTGAAGACATAAGAAACCTGAATTAAAAAAATAATGCATATTTTTTTTTATAACTCAATGGATAGTTTTCATTATAAAACTTATGTACATATACTTTTTTCTGAAGAAAATTCTTTATTTTGTTCATATTTAGAAAAAGTTTACTTTATTTTAATTGCTTCCTTCCCCAAGATTATGATGTTTGTATGCATTGGTTCACGAATTGGAATAACATTATTTTTCACCCGACACTTGTTTCATATGACTTTTATATTCTTAAATCTACTTTTCATATAAATAATTATTTTTTACATCATAGTTTCATGGATAGTAAAACCAACTTATTATAGTGGCAGACAACTTAATGCAAACTATTAAAGCAATGTAGTCAAGAGAAATTCAAGGGTATAAGAAAATAATCCTATAATGTCTAAGGGAAATAAATCTACCTTTAAAATAATTTACCTGTACCAGTAAATAAAAACACTTGTATTAGCTATATATAGTATTACCTATGACTGTTGTAAGTATTTCCTGAAATTTGTAATCTCCTAATCCCTCATATCTAATGTTCACTTTATTAACCATTTATACATTTCAAAAATTAGGAGATATTGCAAATGAAACAAATAAACACCAACTGTGGACAAAGAATAAATAATTGAAGGTAATTAACAGTCTTAAGGGCAAAAGATACAGTTACAGTGAAGGTAATGACGTTGCTAATATAAAATGTTATTTTCGCGACGTCAAACTCTGACATATCGGGAAAAGATGCATTTTTCGACTGATTTTTATCATTCAAACTGATTTAATTTGAAAACGAGTGCATGGACCCCTATTTTTTAAAACAGCAATTTGTTTCATTTTGCAAGGAGATTATGTGACCCAAATTTTATAAAACTGTAAATAGCGCAATTTTTTTAATTTTGATAAACATGCAGCAAAAAATGACGTTTTTTCCTCTATTCATGAACATTTGATAAAGATGGAGTTATTTCGGAATAAAAATTGCATAATTTTTAATGATACTTATAAAATACAGAAATTACCGATTATTTGACAAAAACCATTTTGTGTTTATCTTTTAAAACAAAAAAGTTATGTCTTTCTTTCGAAAAAGAAAATACGGACACAAATCTAAATTTGAGCAAATATACAAAATTTGGACCTTATTTTACTCAAAAAGTAGCACATGAAGGTATATTTTTTATTACATATTTGATTTAATCAGGTAAAAAATAGCCTATATGCAAATTTTCATCAACTTGTAAATACAGGTTCAAAACTGTATCGTATGCCCTTAAACGATGAGCAAACCCATTACATATACCAATGCACATATATAACAGGTAGCAACTCCCAATTATTAAAATTTTTCTCGTTACATTTATTTATTTGATAGAAGTTTCGATAGAGCTTCATTTGTTATCTGACAAAATACTTTATTCTACTTTTTAAATATACAGTCCTAAGTTAGGGACCTGTCTAATGAACAATCTAGGCCAGGCAATTAGAATTCCATGTTTTCGAATTTTGTCATGTTGGTGTCGTGTATAGCTTACTATACAGTATGGGTATTGCTAATTGTTGAAGGTTGCAAGATGACCAGTAATTTTTCTCAATATTGCACTTTGGTACAAAGTTATTGTTATTTGTTTCATTGGCCGCCATTCATCTTAATTTTATATTAAAAATAAGTTTTTTTAACCAGACTATCAGGTCAAAAGTGATGAGAATATTAAAAAAAATTCTAGCCAAAATGCAAGATATTTTTCCATACATTGTTCGTTCGACCTTTAAATTTTTTTACAATTCTATTGTAGTTTCATCAGAACCAAAGATAGAAACAAAAGGAGAAGCCATACATATCAAGAAGACAGGCTTAATTGGAAATTCTAGTACTACTATTACCATACATAGTGCTGAGAACATTCAGATTGGTAATAATAATACAATGATAACAAACAGTAGTAGCAGTAGTAGAATGAGCAATCAGGATATATCTCCACCACCTAAGCCAGCCAAAGTAGACAACGAAACAGCCAGACAAGTTCTAGGTGAGTTTATAGGTATGGTATTTAATCAAACTTGGGATACTCTTATGTGTAAAGTATTTTTTTCATCTATATATAGATAAAATTAAAATAATTTTTGTTGGTAAGGCTAAAATTATCAGAAGCTAAAAAAACAATCCTACATCCTGACAAAGCTTATATTTTATGATAAAAAGAGAGTACTATAAGTATCCAGAGCAAAATTTTGCAGATATAGTAAGTTAGAAGACTGTCACTTTTTATAGACATGTTGAGATGTATACACTGTGCCCTTAAATAAGTATTTGTTTACCATCTTTTGTGTTTTGATAAAAAAAAAACCTGAAGAAGATAGAGAGAAACTTAACAAAGTAGCTGATCAGCAATACAAAATCCACAAAACAGAGATTTTTGTCATGAATTCTATTCATGTCTACAATTAAAGAGAGTGTCCATTGTTGAATACACTTAAACCAAGGTGAGCAATACAGGTCTTTTAGAACCTTTAGTATGTTGTATCTTTTGTAGAATCCACACGTTTATGAGAAGATACAGATTTAAATATGGTGTCATCTAAATTTATGGGAAAGCAGTGGAGAAGAACTTGTAAGTTTAATGAAATAGGCATGTAATGAAAAAATGTATGAGGACATGTTTTCTTATTCTTTTCTAACATAGTCAAATTGACGCTTTTATTCTAAAAAAAAAAGTATGGGAGGGAAATCATGCCTGCTCCATCCCCAACACTTTTAAAAAAAAAAAAAATACAATTACACAGTAGCATGAATAATGTTCTAATAGATAGATAGAATACAATAGACCACTTCGGAGTTCATCCGTCACTAGAAAAAAACTCGTTAATTATATGCGCCTTTATGACGTCATTTACCAGATAGAGGGGGTCGCCTGTATCCCTGCACTATTTACGTTCATCAAGCGTCTTAATGATCGTCATTGTGCAGGATAAACTAGAAATAAGGGTTGTTCTGTAGGTACTTAATGACAATTCCCTAATGACAGCAGAGCTGATTTTCAATTTTGAGAATTCAATTTGCAGAGTAATTTGTACAATATAGAATTATAGTTTTCCAACCACTCGCTCAACATTGGAATGGATGTGACTACGCCCCTAAACGCACAAATGACGTTCACTAATACCAGAGTTTTTGACGGAAATGCATCGTACTCGAAAGTTGTCTATTACATCATGCAAACAAAATAATCTGACAAAAGGGCTATATAGCAGTTTGTGAACTGAAGGGAAGCATAGGTTCTTCTTGATGTTCTTATGGGTTTGTGAAAATGACAGAACAGTCCTTAGCCAAGCTAATTGAACTTAGTGACACTCCCTATTTATTTTTATTATACTGAAGGTTAACAATTAATATAAGCTGCACTCATAAACCAGACTAAATGTACCCTTCCTGAAACTTACATTATTTATAAGCATTCAACTGCTGACCAGTCCTCTAAGAAGTTAGGAGTAATTGCAACTCTTTTGGTAAAAACATTACTCAGTTACTCTTTACCTTTTAACATTCCCTTTCTGATAAATAGTTTAATTTATAAATTGATTCCAAGATTGGCCGTAAAAAACATAAGGATTGTTTGTAAGTGTGTCAAAAAAAAAAAAAGATGCATCTTCCTGATAAATTGATAACATCAGAATTGTTATACCTGTTACTCAATAAACAGGATAAATATTTTTATGCAGTTAAGCTGCATAATATGCGAGCACCCTAGATTAGTGTTCAACCTAATAAATGCTGAAATATGTGCCATTGTTATTATCTAACTGACTACTATGTTATATATAACTAATTGAACACTTTTTCATACTTTTAATTTTTGATTACAAAAAATATCACCACAAAAACCTTAAATGATCGTCGAATCACCCAAAAGTTTTGAAGTTGCACATAGGAAGTAGTGCTCATTAGAAATCCTTATGCAGTTTATTTGCCTGAGATGTTGGCTAAGATGTCAAAGAACAATTGTATGAAATATTTAATGGCAGAAAATCTCTAAAGACAAGTAGGTTAGATTTCGCAAATGGCAAAAGTCGTAGGAATATTGTTTATCGTCGATACACATTAAATACGTCAGTAGTCTATTAATAAGTTATTAGTTATTAATAAATGTAAGTTGGCCGGCGGCAATTTCAAATCAGAATAGAAAAATTTACGTACCTTGAAGTGGAATTTGGAGGATTCTGATGATAGAAAGGTTATCATTGTTAATCATGATATTCCTTTTATTAGCTCACCTGGCTCATCACTTTGCGTCCGGTGTCCGTCGGCGTCCGTCGTCGTTAACATTTTCAAAAATCTTCTCCTCTGAAACTACTGGGCCAAATTAAACCAAACTTGGCCACAATCATCATTGGGGTATCTAGTTTAAAAATTGTGTCCGGTGACCCGGCCAACCAACCAAGATGGCCGCCATGGCTAAAAATAGAACATAGGGGTAAAATGCAGTTTTTGGTTTATATCTCAAAAACCAAAGCATTTAGAGCAAATCTGACTTGTGGTAAAATTGTTTATCAGGTCAAGATTTATCTGCCCTTAAATTTTCATATGATTCAGACAACCCATTGGTAGGTTGCTGTCCCTGAAATGGTAATTTAAAGGAAATTTTGCCGTTTTTGGTTATTATCTTGAATATTATTATAGATAGAAATACACTGTAAACAGCTATTATGTTCAGCAAAGTAAGATTTACAAATAAGTCAACATGATTAAAATGGTCAGTTGACCCCTTAAGGAGTTATTGCCCTTTATAGTCAATTTTTAACCATATTTCGTAAATCTTAGTTATCTTTTACAAAAATCTTCTACTCTGAAACTACTGGGCCAATTTAAACCAAACTTGGCTATAATCATCATTCAGGTATCTTGTTTAAAAAATATGTCCGGTGACCCGGGCAACCAACTAAGATGGCCACCATGGCTAAAAATAGAACATAGGGGTAAAATGCTTTGGCTTATATCTCAAAAACCAAAGCATTTAGAGCAAATCTGACATGGGGTAAAATAGTTAATCAGGTCAAGATCTATCTGCCCTTAAATTTTCAGATGTTTTTGACAACCCGTTGGTAGGTTGCTGTCCTGAAATGGTAATTTTAAGGAAATTTTGCCGTTTTTGGTTATTATCTTGAATATTCTTATAGATAGAGATAAACTGTTAACAACAATAATGTACAGCAAAGTACGACCTAAAAATAAGTCAAATGACCAAAATGGTCAATTGACCACCTAAGGAGTTATTGCCCTTTATAGTCAATTTTTAACAATTTTCTTAAATTTTTTATCCCCACCCCTAAACCATATATATTCATGTATGGGACGATTTAACCTGGGAACAGTATATATGTTCCTGATATAACAAATCAAATGAAATATAGGGGGAGTCCCTTGGGGTCACCCCACCCCCTCCTGTCTGAGAACTTGGAAACAGTAGAGATCCCCACCCCTTAACCATATATATTCATGTATGGGACAATATAACAAATCAAATGAAATAAAGGGGGAGTCGCTTGGGGTCAACCCACCCCCTCCTGTCTGAGAACTTTGAAACGGTTGAGATCCCCATCCCTAAACCATATATATTCATGTATGGGGGAATATAACAAATCAAACCAAATATAGGGGAAGTCCCTGGAGTTACCCCACCTCGTCCTGTTTGAGAACATGGAAACAATCGAGATCCCCACCCCTAAACCATACATACTCATGTATGGGACTATATAACAAATCAAATGAAATATAGGGGGAGTCCCTGTGGTCACCCTACCCCCTCATGTTTGATAGCTTGGAAACTGATGAAATCCCCACCTCTTAACCATATATATATATTCAAGTATCAGACAATATAATAAATTAAATGAAATATATTATATAGGCGGAATCCCTAGGGTCACCCTACCACCTCCTATTTGTGAACTTGGAAACGGAACCTTGATAACATATAAATTATTTGCCTTAATAATTAATGGATTAGATAAACATAAATGTACGATATATTATATAAATGTTTAATATTTGTTCTTTTAAATTTAAAAAAAAGAATTGAAGCAACATTGCCACAGTTTTCATAATAACGTTTTCCTTAGTTTTTGGTTAACTGCCTTCAGCGCTTTGATTAAAATGTGTATTTACTCATATCCATCAATTAAGCTAGTCATTCAGATCAAGAATCTATGTTAAATGCTTTAAGATTATTATTTAGTTTTCCTTGATATAGATAGGCAGCTCTGTAATCTGTCACAAATTCAATGATTACTTTGTAAATAAATTTCTGATCTAAATGTTCATCAACAAACTGATTGTTTCCTTTTCTTTTTTCCCTATAGTACGACTGGTTGGCTTAGAAGATATAGAAATAGAGAGTAAATACCAGGATTATAATTCTAATGGTATCAAAGAAATGTCTTACCAGTGTCTCAAATACTGGAAACAGAAAAATCCTGACACTGCAACAGTCGGTCACTTAGCAAAAGCTCTTAGTGAAGTATTTCATCCCGATGAAGTCTGTGTCAGATTTAAACCTTGATCATGTTTATGATTAAACATAGCTGAGATTTTATCAATATTTGTATTATCTGATTTTTGTCGAGCCTTCGACTTTAGTCGAAAAAGCGAGACTAAGCGATCCTACATTCCGTCGTCGTCGGTGTCGTCGTCGTCGGCGGCGTCCACAAATATTCACTCTGTGGTTAAAGTTTTTGAAATTTTAATAACTTTCTTAAACTATACTGAATTTCTACCAAACTTGGACAGAAGCTTGTTTATGATCATAAGAAAGTATCCAGAAGTAAATTTTGTAAAAATAAAATTCCATTTTTTCCGTATTTTACTTATAAATGGACTTAGTTTTTCTGCGAGGAAACATTACATTCACTCTGTGGTTAAAGTTTTTAAAATTTTAATAACTTTCATAAACTATCCTTGATATGTACCAAACTATAGGACAGAAGCTTGTTTATGATCATAAGATAGTAACAAGAAGAAAATGTTGTGAAAATAAATTTCCACTTTTCCGTATTTTACTTATAAATTGACTTAGTTTTTCTGCGAGGAAACATTACATTCCCTCTGTGGTTAAAGTTTTTAAAATTTTAATAACTTTCATAAACTATCAAGGATTTGTACCAAACTTGGACAGAAGCTTGTTTATGATCATAAGATAGTATCAAGAAGAAAATTTTGTAAAAATAAATTTCCACTTTTCCGTATTTTACTTATAAATGGACTTAGTTTTTTTGCCAGATACAAAACATTCACTCTGTGGTTTAAGTTTTTAAAATTTTTATAATGTTCTTAAACTATCCTGGATTTCTACCAAACTTAGACAAAAGCTTATTTCTGATCATAAGATATTATTCAGAAGTAAATTTTGTAAAAAAAAAATCACTTTTTCCGTATTTTACTTATAAATGGACTTAGTTTTTCTTCCAGTTAACATTACATACAGTCTGCAGTTAAAGTTTATAAAACATTTATTAGATTCATAAATTATCCTGGATTTTTTTTACCAAACTTGGAAGCTTCTTTCAATCAAAAGACAGTATCGTGAGGGAAATTTTTATTGATGTTTTTCCTCATTTTTGTTGAGTCTGCGATTAACAGAAAAAGTAGGCGAGACACCAGGTTCCGTGGAACCCTTACGAATTTTTTTCCCTTACTTTTTCAAAAATACCCTGTACCCTTACAAGTCTTAAAAGTTTGTGCTGTTTCTGCTTTATTTAAAAAAAATCAGCTAGGCAGTACTTTGGATTTATTATTATTTGTGGGATATCAATTTTCATGGCTTTTGTTGGTAAATGGAAACCACATTTATGTGTTCCAACAAATAACACATTTTCTATAGGGTTGAATGCAGAATTTTGCAAAATATTAAATCAAAATCTCATTTTCCCTCAATCCATGAAAAATTGATACTAATCAAAATAATAGAATTAGCAGTATTTTAGATCAGTAAAACCCTGCTTATTTTTTTATGTATGAAAATTTGGTGAAACAAATGTAATGATTTTTTGCATAAATATGTTAAATATTCTGTTTTTATTTTTAAGTATCTTGCTTGTCTTATTTTATTGCTCTTCACAATATGTCTTTGTCAAATGTTTATCTAAATTCTATTGCATCTTATGTAATATACAAATGTAGATAGTAAATGTACATTCCTTTCCCATCTTAAAATAAAAAAACAACTTAGTATTTAAAAAAAGATTCTTGAATAGTATCAACATTTTTTATACCCCCGCTTTAAAAAAGGGGGGGGGGTATACTGTTTTACCTCTGTCTGTCCTTCCGTCAGTCCGTCAGTCAGTCTGTCCGTCCCATGAATATTTTTCGTTGCATTTTTCTCAGGAACTACAATACAAGGATTTCTGAAATTTGGTTTCAGGGTTTATCTAAGTCAGCTATACCGTGTGATGCGTTTTCAGATTGATCACTTGACAACTTCCTGTTTACCGAACACTTGTATGATTTTACACATGATAGCCAAGTTGAAAATTTTTGTCACATTTTTCTCAGGAACTACAATACAAGGATTTCTGAAATTTGGTTTCAGGATTTATATAAGTCAGCTATACCGTGTGATGCGTTTTCAGATTCATCACTCGACAACTTCCTGTTTACCGAACACTTGCATATTTTTACACTATTAATATTATCCACTTGCGGCAGGGGTATCATCAGTGAGCAGTAGCTCGCAGCTTCACTTGTTTTTTCTTCAGTAAAGGTTGAAGGTTTACTATTTAAACAATTAATGTGGTCAGTGTTATTGTGCCTAGAATTGTTTATATTGGTGACAATTAAGCGCTAATATACTCTAAATTCTGAAATTATTGTGATGTTTTTATTATTTTGAAAAATGTGACTGGGTGATAATTGCAATAATTCAAACTAGCATTTTGAAATTTCTTATAGGAATCAAATAGGATTTTTCTGAAATTAAAATTGTATTTTACTCTAAAATGACAAAATCGCAATAATAAATGCATGCAATAATTTCTGAATTTACAGTAATGAAAAATAAACAAAATACAAAAACATGTTCATGCTTTTAATATGCTTTAGGGTTATCATGAATTTAAAAGAATAATTGTATTATTACCTTTTGTATGCAATCATAATTATTGTTTTTACAATAATTTCTCATATTAAAAGCATGAACATGTTTTTGTATTTTGTTTATATTTCAAATTTTGTCTCGCCTTGACGAAGTCAAAAGCCAGACATTGGTATGCTGTTTCTGGCTTTGGCAGCTTCAACAATGTATTAGTTTGTGATTAGGTCTAGTTTATGGTGAACCACAAGAACATATTTGGGATGCAGTTGTATAAGCATTGGCACATCTCATTTCCATGGAGATTATTTGGCCCTGCTCCCTCAGTCATGGTCTATTGACTTTGAAACTTTTGCTTAATTTACATGAATTAGTTTGTGACTACATCAGTTTAAGATGAACTGCTAATGTTAAGTCAATGATATTTGGTATGCAAATTTATTGGCATTTGCAAGTATCATTTCAATGGATTTTTTTCTTTTTCTTTAGTAGATTGGATGAAGAATTTAGTGGTAGTGTGACGATTTTAGAAAACAGTTGTGTGTAAATTTTCATTAATATTGTTCACTTGGTTGGGAAGTATTGTTTACCAAACCTTGTGAAAACTTTATGAATTATGTAGATTACATGTTTTAATTTAATTAGGTTGACATTGTTTGTCTATGTCTCTACCATGACTGCACTTAGTATTATTGTATATAGCAAGGAGTATGTGTCATAATTACCTATGTATTGTATAAATGTTTTTATATTGTAAGTTCCAGAATAACAGAAAGCATGGTTTTATGACCGGCAGCTTGTAATAAAATGTACATTACTTTCACTTTTGCTTTAACCAGAAGTCACGTATTGTGATAAATATAGTGACAATACTGAGAAATCGTATATTTTGTAGACTGTCTCGAACATGTTGTAGTTATATTTTTGTATGTTATTCAATATAGAGATAAATGTTAGAGCATTTTATGTAAGATTTATGTAGAACAGAGTTTTATTCTGATTATTGTAACAACTTCTTACGAACTATTTTTGCACCGACGTTGCACACCTTTTCACAGTAATAGGGCTGTTATGACGTCGTATTCTAAGACGTTAAGTGCAAAGATATTTACCCTAAAAGGAAGTTTCCTTATTTGGTCATTGATTTTACCCATATTTGAAATTTCTCTCATGTGAAATAACAACACTAGCGTAAGATTGATAGTATTTTATGTCAGTTCCAGCTTGTCCCTAGTTCCGGATAGCAGTAAAATAAACTTGTCTCATAACTTTCAAGGTACAGTTTTTCTAAAGCAGCAGTTTAAGTTCCTGTATATTGCAATATATATGCAATATAACTATTTATGTAGTTCATATATAATTGTTCCAGTTTCCAGTTTTAAACGGAGGCAGAATTTTAATAGCGTTCTTGTTTTCTAAAGATTCTAAGTGTTGAGACTGAATTTTAACTTTAAATAGGAGAAAGGTGCGTCAACTCGGCAAAAGTGTCCGTTTGTTTCGAATAGTAGGGTGGCTGTTTATATATTTTTTTATGATATAAAAAGAGAGTTACGAAAATAGCGACTTATTTATTTGTGTGGTATTTTACATGTATTTATATGGAGAGTTGCTGATATAATCTGTGTTTCCTGATTGTTGATTTTTGTGAAGCTGTTTTAGAGTTTTATTATCTGTTCGTCTAATCTATACGGATTATTGTTAATTGTTGATTGTTGTTTTAAGAGATTTATTGCTGTTAATCCATGTTCCAGTTGTTTTTGGAAAGATTAGAACTTGTTATAAATCTTTACTTAGGCACCGGCCTCCCTAACAACACGACAGGTTAGCTGCTGTTTCTAAATCTATTCACACTGAAATATAGTTCCCTATAGTTCTCATGTATGTGCACACTATACACACATAAACTGAAAAAAATGGGTATATTATTTTAGCAGTTCATTCACGAATGTATGTCATTAAGGTGTGTTGATGTGCAGGCTTTTTTTAAAACATTTGATTAGGTAATTGGATATTGATATCATACTAGTATGTTTGACAACTGTCATAATCACCAAACAATCAGAGACAAGGTAGACCTTTAATTACAATACCCCACCTTCTAAACTGTCAATCAAATTGACCACATTACTTATTAACATCAGTCTTACATAATTATACAGACCCTTCAATACACATCTGAATATACAAATATTTGACCTCATAATTGAATACACAAATGTATAAATTAGATGTTTGATATATCTATAAGGATGATAGATCTATTTATTGCCAATTACTTTTGATCTACATTCCATAAAGTGATTCTGTAAATTATGTCTGAAAGATAAAGGATTAAAGGATTAACAAGATCTTTAAAAAAAATGGAATATGAATATGAATATATAAAAGGTATTCAAGTAAGGTCTATAATTTACTTGATAAATTTCCAATAATCTGACATCTGTAAATAATCAACAATTTAGATTAGTTCACTTATTTTTATTTTTATCAGGAATTGGCTTGAACAGTTTTAAAATTTTAAAACTTTTAATTATAATCAACCATTGTTTATTAGTTTATTTCCCATCAATCATTGTTTCTATTTTAGTCATTTGAAACTTTATTAGAAGTGAATATATATTTTTGCAATCAAGAAAGAATCCACATTTCAATAAAATAAGTTTTTTTAATTTGTTTACGTTGAAAAAGTACATTTTCAAAGCCTGTGTTGAAAAAAAACTTTAAAAATTGATCAAAAAGCATGTTACACTTTTAATCTTCAATGTCATATAACCTTTGTTTCAACTAACAGAATGCCCCAAAACAACAATTTTAGATTATTTTTGTTGACACTTTAAAGTTCTTAGCTGTTAGTCTAGATTTTATGTTTTCAAGGATATTTGGTAACATTTACTAGAATAAATTATAATTATTGGTTTGCAATGTTTTTTTTTTGAAAAATGTTGAGATCAGGCTGAGACTACTATAACACTTTTTTTTTGTATAGTAGTCTCAGGAACAGACAACATTATTTGGATAAAATATAAACTGCAGTATAAATAAAATTTTGAGAATTAAAAGTAGAGACCAATATTATTTAATTTGAGCTCATACCGGAAAAGAACTTTTCCTTCTAAAGACCTATTAATGCAATTTTCAGTAATAGTGCTTTATTAATGTTCTTTTTTCCCCACCATACCTTGATATGAAATTATTCAAACTACTCTTCTAATCTTTGCGTGAGTGATATCCATCACTTTGATTAATATTATGTCTGGTTAAAAAAAGTTATTATACACTTGAAACGATTTTGTTTCCATTCAGAACATCAAACTAAAGACTGATCTGATACTTGATAACATTACATATAAAAATCCAATCCGACTTACACACACACATATAAAGGACTTGGCGCCGACCTAGAAACTATGTCTTGGTGATATGTAGTTGTGGTAGCAGTACTATAGTAATTAATTTATCCTGAGCGTTTATATTTCCTGTGAAATTCTTTTGGTTCGTTGTTGGTGTCTGTCTGGTTTGGTGGTTAGTTTGGTCGGTTTGTTTGTTATTTTATGTAGTTTACACCACGACAAGTTATAGATCAAGTTAGAATTTTGTTCCATTACAATGAATTTTTAACCTGTAGGGGACTGAATTGCCATGCAATACTCACAGAATGCTTGTTTCATATTTAGTTATCCCATTGACCATTTAAAGCTATTACTTTATAGTGTAAGTTTTGCTGAGAGGAAGTAAGTGTCCAGTAGAGGTGCAATACCACCATTGTTTTTTTCATCCGTATTAGTCTTTGGTTAATTTTAACTTTTCAAAAAATTGTGCAGAATTAATCTTTGTTCCAAATAAAGAAATACTTGGCTTGACAAAAGTTTCATCCTGTCCCGTATTATAGACAAAATTTCACATAACAGTTCATTGCATATAAGATAATAACCATCACTGGAAGTTAACCATTCAAATTTTCACCTCTTTCTTTCATGTGAACAAGCTTTCGTAACCTTATGCATGCAACCTTAAGTTTCCAAAATATTCTAAAGAAACACCAAATAAAAAAAGGGTGCTTTGAAACACCCAAACTCAGATTTTTTTTTACTGCAATGAAATGTGGAATTAATTTCCTTTAACTGTCAAATTCAAGTGAAATATTTTTTCCCAGTTTTAGTTTGTGGATTCTTTTTTTTCGTGGGTAACAATTTTGGTTGATTCAGTAATCATAGCATTTTTGTGGATATTTAATTTCTTGGTTTTGCCAAAGTCTATATACAAGCCTATAGAACATTTGAATTTGTGGTTCACCTATATCCACGAAATCCTCCCCAAAAATGATATCCCACGAATAAAAATGAATCCACAGTATGTAACTGGATGTGACATACTATGATTTTGTGTTATTACACCTAGATGTTCACACCCTTGCCAGTTTTTCTTTTTTAGAGAATATGTCACGGGCAATTACAGTTCTTCTTAATTCTGTACTCAAATAAAATTGAGAAAGGAAATGGTGAATGTGTCAAAGCGACAACCACCCGACCATAGAGCAGACAACAGCCGAAGGCCACCAATGGGTCTTCAATGTAGCGAGAATTCCCGCACCCGAATGTGTCCTTCAGCTGGCCCCTAAAAATATGCATACTAGTACAGTAATAATGGACGTCATACTAAACTCCGAATTATACACAAGAAACTAAAATTAAAAATCATACAAGACTAACAAAGGCCAGAGGCTCCTGACTTGGGACAGGCGCAAAATTGCGGCGGGGTTAAACATGTTTATGAAATCTCAACCCTCCCCCTATACCTCTAGCCAATGTAGAAAAGTAAACGCATAACAATACGCACATTAAAATTCAGTTCAAGAGAAGTCCGATGTCAAAAGATGTAACAAAAGAAAATAAATAAAATGACAATAATACATAAATAACAACAGACTACTAGCAGTTAACTGACATGCCAGCTCCAGACCTCAATTAAACTGATTGAAAGATTATGTCTTCATCATATGAATATCAGGCACAATCCCTCCCGTTAGGGGTTTAGTATCATACTATCATAAAATATATGAGAAGAACATAACCCGTGTCATGCCAACAACTGTTTTTTAGACATAAATGTGTTTAGTTCCGATGCAAAGACCCTATAAGTGAATCAATATTAAAGCCAAAATATGCAATCTTTAATGACCTGACAACTGTATCATATCTATATCCCTTTTTAATAAGTCTATTTAAAGGTTTTGTTAGTTTCTGAGGATAATACTGACATTTTTGTACTTTATAAAGAATATTTCCATAAAAAATTGGATGTGAAATACCTGAACGTATAAGATGTCTGCATGTTGAGTTATATTTACGAATTATTTCCTTATACCGGTGATAAAATTTAGTAAATGTTTTGACCAGTTTGTGATATCGAAAACCCTGGTGTAATAATTTTTCAGTAATACATAAATTTCTCTCGCTAAAATCTAATACGTTGTTACATACACGAGCGAATCGTACAAGTTGCGATATATAAACACCATAAGATGGTGACAAGGGAACGTCACCATCTAAAAATGGATAAATAACAATAGGAAATGAAAAATCATCTCTTTTATCATAAATTTTTGTATTAAGCTTCCCGTTAATGATATAGATATCAAGATCGAGGAAAGGGCAGTGGTCATTGTTAGTATTAGCTTTATTTAAAGTAAGTTCAAGAGGATAAATTTCTTTAGTATACATACTGAAGTCGTCATTATTGAGAGCCAATATATCATCCAAATATCTAAAAGTATTGTTGAATTTTTGTATCAAATGTTGTTTTGATTGGTCTTTGCTAATTTTAGTCATAAATTGTAACTCATAACAATACAAAAACAGGTCCGCAAAAGAGTTTGAACATATGTACTCGCAATCTGACTTTTTAAATGCCCAGTTAATTAGGGATGTGATTTTTATACGACCGCAAAAATTTTTAATTTTTCGTCGTATATTGCTATCACGTTGGCGTCGTCGTCGTCGTCGTCCGAATACTTTTATTTTTCGCACTCTAACTTTAGTAAAACTGAATAGAAATCTATGAAATTTTAACACAAGGTTTATGACCACAAAAGGAAGGTTGGGATTGATTTTGGGAGTTTTGGTCCCAACATTTTAGGAATTAGGGGCCAAAAAGGGCCCAAATAAGCATTTTCTTGGTTTTCGCACTATAACTTTTGTTTAAGTACATTGAAATCTATGAAATTTTGACACAAGGTTTATGACCACAAAAGAAAGGTTGGGATTGATTTTGGGAGTTTTGGTTCCAACAGTTTAGAAGTTAGGGGCCAAAAAGGGACCCAAATAAGCATTATTCTTGGTTTTCGCACCATAACTTTAGTAGAAGGAAATAGAAATCTATGAAATTTAAACAGAAGGTTTATAACCATAAAAGGAAGGTTGGGTTTGATTTTGGGAGGTTTGGTCTTAACGGTTTAGGAATAAGGGTCCAAAGGGTCCAAAATTGAACTTTGTTTGATTTCATCAAAAATTGAATAATTGGGGTTCTTTGATATGCCAAATCTAACTGTGTATGTAGATTCTTAATTTTTGGTCCCGTTTTCAAATTGGTCTACATTAAGGTCCAAAGGGTCCAAAATTAAACTTAGTTTGATTTTAACAAAAATTGAATCCTTGGGGTTCTTTGATATGCCGAATCTAAAAATGTACTTAAATTTTTGATTATTGGCCCAGTTTTCAAGTTGGTCCAAATTGGGGTCCAAAATTAAACTTTGTTTGATTTCATCAAAAATTGAATAATTGGGGATCTTTGATATGCCAAATCTAACTGTGTATGTAGATTCTTAATTTTTGGTCCCGTTTTCAAATTGGTCTACATTAAAGTCCAAAGGGTCCAAAATTAAACTAAGTTTGATTTTAACAAAAATTGAATTCTTGGGCTTGCTGAATCTAAACATATACTTAGATTTTTGATTATGGGCCCAGTTTTCAAGTTGGTTCAAATCAGGATCCAAAATTATTATATTAAGTATTCAGCAATAGCAAGAAATCTTCAATTGCACAGTATTGTGCAATAGCGAGCAATTTTCAATTGCACAGTATTGTGCAATAGCAAGAAATCTTCAATTGCACAGGATTGTGCAATAGCAAATATTTTCAATTGCACAGTATTGCGCAATAGCAAGAAATATCTAATTGCACAATATTGTGCAATAGCAAAAAAATTTCAATTGGAGTTATCTTTCTTTGTCCAGAATAGTAGTTGAATCAACTTAAATCATTGTTTTATACAATATACAATGTATATTCACTTTTACTACCAACTGATAAATTAAAACAATCTTTACCATTCAGTGATAACAAGCACTTTATTTTACATTTTAATATTTTATGTATTTAAATGAGTAGTTATTGTTGCAAACTCCATTAGGAATTTGAATTGAGATCAGTTTTGGAAAAAGGGAAAGGGGGATGTGCAAAAAAAATGGGGGGGGGGGGTTAAATTTTTCTCATTTCAGATTTCATGAATAAAAAGAAAATTTCTTCAAACATTTTTTTGAGAGGATTAATATTCAACAGCATAGTGAATTGCTCAAAGGCAAAAAAAATATTTTAAGTTCATTAGACCACATTCATTCTGTGTCAGAAACCTATGCTGTGTCAACTATTTAATCACAATCCAAATTTAGAGCAGAATCCATACTTGCCCCAACTGTTCAGGGTTCAACCTCTGCGGTCGTATATAGCTGCGCCCTGCGGAGCATCTGGTTTCTTAATGAGAATATGAGGCAAAGTGGTATATAGGGTAGAAAAGTCAAAACTTTGAACAGATTCAAAATCACCAATATATGCATGCAATTTATCAAGTACTTCCAACGAGTTTTTGACACTCCAAAAGGAATTAACTCCACTATTTTCAAAGGCCTTATTTGAACAATTTATTATCAGGTTTTTTTATTGTACCAAGTGTACTAGTAAGTAAAACAGGCAATTTAGTAGTGGAACAATGGCTTGAAGATGAAATAAATCTATATTTGTAAGGTTTTTTGTGTAGCGTTGGAAGCCAGTACATAGTTGGGACTTTCATTGTATTTGGTTCTGCTTGTAAAGAAGTAGCTACAAGTTTGTGTTTGTTACAGATGTTGTTTTCTGAAAATGAAGTCAGTTGGAATGTTGGTGAATTGGTAATTTCTTTTTTCAGAACCTCAAAGCAAAATTTACGTCAAACAATAATAATATTCACTGGGGTAAAGCTGATGACCGTAACTGCATTCACGGTCATCCCAAGATGTCGGATGAAAAATTAGGTCAGTTTCTGTATTGTCTGTTAAAGTGTTTCTATATCATTTCTTTACAAATCATACATTGAAACGATGTAAATTTATAAAAGAATCACTCGGAAATCACTAATTACTTCTGAGAAATGTGCATGAAACGGGAAATTCGATTTGAAAAAATCGCCAAGATGACCGTAAATCACAATCGAGATGACCGTAACAGAATCAGCGATTCATAACAAGGGTGACCGTAACTGCTTTTAAGATGACCGTAATTTGTAAATGATGACCGTAACTTTTAAAGGATGCCCCTCAATTCTAAGAAATATGCGTATTTATATAACTATCTTTTTGTATCAAATGATTAATCGTGTTGGTATACACATATCAATATGAGAGTTTTATCCTATAGGTAGAAGAAAATAAGACGTGCTTCAAATGCAAAGATACCATATGTATCTTTTTTACAGTAGAGGGTTTAATTTTTTAAATGAATTTGCCAAAAGACATGCGAATGAACAGGAAGGGAAAAAATGCTACAAAAGCGCGATAACATGACACCTTACAAGCATAATGAAAAAAATGCGGTGCAGCTCGACAAAAGATTTTTTGTTTTGTTTCTGGGATTCCTTTTAATGACATATAATAAATACACATTTTTAAAAATGCCAAAAAATTGCATGTACACCCATTGATATTATATCGTCTTTCATTTTGTCGTGCAAATAAAATAACAGAAATATTTTGAAAATATCATTCGAATAAACTAGTGAAGGTGAGCTCTAGCAAAGTAGATCCTTAAAATAGTATTGTACGAAAAGCGTATCACAAGGCGGAACGTTGTCAATTTGTATATATACAGAAATGTTATTCATACAGTCAGGATTCTATTTCTTCAAAATTATCTCCCCATTACGCCAGTTCATGCTCACAATCGTAGAAATGGAAGCCATTGTAGGGATGACGCTCTGCCAATTTTGCTCTTGAAAACTGATAAATTTATCCACATAGCACCATTACGATCGATCGTTATATGTCAGTTATATTTTAAAAGACAAATGTATCTACTAGCTAATGAGCATTAGTTAATGATCTTGTCTGCATTGATTCAAATTAAAAAATATTGTCTGTTCGGATGTCAGATGGAATTTTTGAAAATTCTTAAGCATTTCAAAAAATTCTAATTTAATATTTCGTGGAAGGGCAGACTAAACATTTTCAGTGGTTGAAGATTATAAACCCTAGTTATCACACACAAGAAAATCATATTTTTTCGAAGATATCCATTTTCATCATCCAAATTAAAAGACTGTCGTCAAGTACTTTTAGAAAAAAATAGCTATTCGAACACACCTACTCTGTTTTTGTGATTCATTAGATAGGTATCTCACTTGACCCATATATTTCATCTTTTCGTACTGTCATTTGTTTACGTTATAAAGTCAACCTGTAGCTTTGATATATAATAATGATAGAATCTGAAGCGAGATGCTATATAAAATACTCTTGCTTTGTACGTTTTAAAGACAAAATATACACCCCAAACATGCCCTAACATAAAAAGGTGCTCTCGATTTTTCTCTTTTCGATACAATCGTTACCTGTTTTGGGGAATTTTTTCTTGATTCACATAATGGAAGGGCACACACGAAAATTTCTGAACTAAAAGATTGATATGTTCTCCGTCCGTGATAATAACAAAAATCGGAGGTTATGCATTTTCTACATCCAACTTATAGATACTATATATAAAAAAGAAGATGTGGTATTATTGCCAATGAGACAACTATCCAGAAAAGACCAAAATGACACAAACATTAACAACTATAGGTAACCGTAAGGCCTTCAACAATGAGCAAAGCCCATATCGCATAGTCAGCTATAAAAGGCCCCGATAAGAACCATGTCGTCGACTTGATATCTTATTGTTTTGCATTACTATGTAATAGATACATTGAAAACTTATGCAAATGGTGTTTTTAAAATAAGAAAATTGTCGTTTTATTTGTTTCTATTAACTTTTTAAAATTTTGTTACTATATCAAACATTACAGTTAACATTTATCGCTTTCTTGATAAACACAGAGCTTCGATTCTTTTGTTCTATTTCAAAAGTGTTTCCGCCTGCATATATCAAGACAAATTAAGATTTTAATCTGCTTCCTCTGGAACCATACACATGGGCTCGATTACAAAATATTCGTATGTATTTTTAATGTTTTTAATGCTCCATTTATTGGCATTATGTTTTTCTGGTCTGTGCGTCCGTTCGTCCGTTCGTCTGTTTGTTTGTCCGTTTGTCCAGCTTCAAGTTAAATAAAATTGAAACTTAGTACACATTTTCCCTATGGTATGATCTTTTTAATTCTAATGCCAAATTACAGTTTTATCCCATTTTCATAGTCCACTAAACTTAGAAAATGATAGTGTAGATGAGGCATCCGTGGACACATTCATGTTTCTTCAAATTTGCGTCGTATCGCTGTCAATTTGTGTTAAAATTTTAACGTCGATATCAATAAATATTTCATTGTTTACGAGAAATATGCAATTTATCATTGTTATAAATCCTAAATATGGCCAATTATATTATAATTTAAAAAAAGAAATTTATGAAACATATTTATATCCGCTAACCGAGCCCCTATTGAGATCGACAAACTCAACAAAAAAGCTTTGAATACAATACGGATATTTCTTAGAATTGATGGTCATCCTATAAAAGTTACGGTCGTCCTATATAAATTACAGTCAGTCTTTACAAATTACGGTCATCCTTTACAAGTTACGGTCATCTTTTTACCAATCACGGTCATCCTTGTTTTATGTTACGGTCATCTTCAAAATATTTTGATTATGATTTACGGTCATCTTAACGAATTTTTCAAATCGAATTTCCCGTTTCATGCACATTTCTCGGAAGTAATAAGTGATTTTCGAGTGATTCTTTTATAAATTTACATCGTTTCAATGTATGATTTGTAAAGAAAATGATATAGAAACACTTTAACAGACAATACAGAAACTGACCTAATTTTTCACCCGACATCTTGGGATGACCGTGAATGCAGTTACGGTCATCAGCTTTACCCCAGTGAATATTATTAGCAGCTTTATCGGCCGGGACAAAAACAAATTCCTTGGCTAGTTCTTTTAGTTTATGTTTGATACGAGAAATAGGTTTATTGTAGTTATTGTTAATAGTAAAATGTTCTTTAAAATGTTGAATACGTATATCAACTATGTTCATTGCTGAATTGAAAAAAGAGTCTAAAGATTTTTTGTCAGCTTTTTCCCGTTTTATCCATTTCAAACAGTAAGTACAGAGTGAATCGTGGATGATATTACGACACTCATTCCAATTAATAATTGACGGGGGACGATATTTCGGTCCTTTACTGAGGAATGATATTAACTCTCGGTCTTGAACGATGTTAAGATCTCCTGTGATAACATGGGAAATGGGTCCATAAATGTATTTGGAATTACTACAATTACATGAAGTAGGTGTATTTTCACTGATATTAACATCTTTACACAATTGGTTATAATTAAACACAAATTTCCGGGTAGATTTCTTGTAAATATAACAAATAAGAGGGAGCTCAGTATTGTCAAAATATCCAGGAATTTGATCTTTAACAGAATGGTCGTTAAATATACCGGCAATATTTACAAAATCAAAATCTTTATTGACATACTTTATTTTAATAAAATGTTTTTTATGATCTTCAGGGCGATCAATTTTGGGAAATAGTTTAGAATAACAATATGCCATAATAATTTGAACTATTTCATACTTGCTATATGAAATTGTGTTGCAATCCTCTAAAATTTTATTTAACCTATTAACCAGTAATGAACAGAGCTCTGTTTACAAATAATGTCTGCCGTTGTTTTTTGAAATAGAAATTAAGTCCGAAATATTGGTATGATTGGTTCGAAATTTTCTTTGATTGCGATTTTTTTACGACCGTGAGAACGGTTTTACGAACAGGTTTAGAAACTATATCCAAAATGTTAACGGAATCGGTTCTTGATTAATTACCAATTCCCATGATATTATCATTAAGACCGAGAGGGTAGACTGTCTGTAATTTTTTAATCCAATTTAATTCAATTATTTTTCGTGGTCGTACACACTTTGAATGAGATTCACCAGGCTGCTTATTTACTACTTCTAAAGGTTGTACTGCTAAATATTTAATAGGATGATTGTGCTTCTTTTAAGGTGTTGATAAATGATACTTTTGAATTTATTGGGTCTTTTAAAACGATACAGATGTTCTTGAGTGCGTTTAGATAAATATCGGCCAGTTTCACCTACGTACTGAATACCACATCTCGATTTGTTTCATGTGAGTAAATAAATAATACTGTTTGTTTTTCAAGTTATATCAGTTTCAAAATTTAAAGAAAATGTGCTTCCATTAAACGTGGACCTTACCGTATTGTTGGTGGAAAGACGGGGACATGTAAGTAATTTTTTGGCATGACACTTATCGATAGAAGGGTAACCACGATTTTTATTGTTAAAAATATTAGCGATGGTAGTATTTTTAGATAACCGATTTTGAAGATTGGGACGTGTAGATACCCTTTGAACGAGTTTAGTATTTAATATTTTTCCATTTCTAAGCTTCATATTTGTTTTTGTCATTTCTGAATAACATGTGATAGTCCTGAATTTGCATTTCTTTAATATTCTAGCCATTTTTAAGTCAGATTGTTTTTATACATAATGAATATTCGGGTATAAGAATGGCTACATCAAAGTAGAAATGTCATCCATTATAAGATTGAAAAACAGAACGAAAAAAAATGCATTGGATAAAAGTTGACTTAGTTGTATAGTATTGTTGTATATATATATGAATATAAAAAGAAGAAGATACGGTATGATTGCCAATGAGACAACTCCCCAACAGAGAAGGTTATATTCAAAAGCCATCTAAGAGCATTATCAGACAAAGGTCCTCTTCTGTACTCGACGGGTTCTGTCGATTTTTCCGACCAAAATTGCTTTCATCCCAACATTTCTTAGCTCACCATTCCGAAGGAACGGTGAGCTTTTGCCATCACTTGGCGTCCGTCGTCGTCTGAAGTCGTCCGTCATTGTTTGTCGTTTCCCGTCCGGTGTAAACTAATTCAAACATCTTCTCTTCTGAAACTACTGAACCAATTCCAACCAAATTGAATGGTCCTTAGGTAACTAGAATAAAGT
The DNA here is from genome assembly GCA_019925275.1 of Mytilus edulis. Taxonomy (NCBI): domain Eukaryota; kingdom Metazoa; phylum Mollusca; class Bivalvia; order Mytilida; family Mytilidae; genus Mytilus; species Mytilus edulis. The sequence goes on along the minus strand of CM034360.1, from coordinate 84,130,803 downwards.
TTTTGTTTTATTTTCTGTTTCTGGCCGCCATGGCTAAAAATTGAACATAGGGGTAATTGTAGTTTTTGACATATATCTAAAAAAAAAAAAAAACAAGCATTTAAGGCAATCTGTTTATGAGGTGAAGTTCTATCAGCCTTGAAATTTTCAGAAAATCTAATAACACATTGTTGGGTTGCTGCCACTTAATTGGTAATTTAAATGAAAGTTTGCAGTTTTTGGTAATTATCTTAAATATTATTGATGATAAGGATAAACTGTAAATAGCAAAAATGTTCAGCAAAGTAAGATCTACAAATAACTTCCTATATGATCAAAATTATCAATTGACAAACCAAACTATGCGTAAATTTCTCTTTGGTGGTTTTCAATTTTATTTTGTCTTCATCTGAATGTTTGTCTAAGATATTTTGTCTATATCCCGCAGAACAAAGAATTTCCATAGACAAAACTGATACACAAATATCCCAAAACTGGAAGGAAAAAAAGCCATAGGACAAAACGTCACAACTTATTTACAATCGATTGATTAATATGAGAAAACTTTTGTAATGTGTTTATATAAAATTTAGTCAAAGTAAAGTTTAGAATTTAATTGGCTGCCATTGTAGTCATTACTATAATCCATGTTCATGTTATATATGTGGAAACCAACCATGATCCATATTATCCTACTATACTCACACTGAATGTTATATATGTGGGAACAACATATGATCCACAGCAGTCTACTATAGTCCCAGTGTATGTACTTTTTGGGGAATAAACCATGATCCATAGTATCCAACGTACTATAGTCCCACTTGGGGTAATACTTTTTGGATCCTTTCCATAGTACACTTTATGTAATACAGGTGGGAAGAAACACTTAATGTAATGTTAATGTAATATTAAATGTTATAAAAATATTATAGGATATGTGACAGCGATATTTTCCTCTTTGTTTTATTTCGTAACAATTCAAACTTTATCTAAAAGCAAGCGACTATTGTTCTCCAAATTGTTAGTCTACTCGTTAAGAAGTTAATCCATTTTAATTCTAGCATTGTCCATTTCTTGTATCATATATATGTTTTTAATTGTTTTATTCGTTTATAGCATTACGTGACAAATTTCATTATTACATGTAGTTATGATTAAGTAAGATTACGTCATACATTTTATATCGTTTCTATGCGAATGGTCAGTTGGATACCAGCGGTCAAGCTGTGCGGACGCCGTGCATTTACAGTGACATTCATTGTGTTTAGTATAGAACATTTATTGGAATTACCATTTGTTTTGTCTTTTCGGAATATTTACCGTTGAACTTTTATTGTAATTAATGTATTGCACTATTGAAGAAGTTGTATATAAACATCGTAAAGCTAAACTTAGTTTTGTTTCATCACTATCCAGTGAATTTCCCCCCGAATTCTAAATATAACAGGAACGACGAAAACCCCTGTTATAAATTGTTGGAGGTACCCGGGACAGTTTGCTTAGTCTCAAACTTATTAGACAAACTGTACACAAGATCATACCTACGCTCTACCAGTATTCAATTGATTTCAAAGTAAAACAAAGATTTAATAGTTGGTGTCCACCTGATCTTAGAAAGAAGTGCAATACGAACAATCAGCCATTTTTCTTAGAAAATGGTTATAATCCAGAACGTTCGGATTTTCTTCGTGTCACCAACTCAAATATCGTTAAAACAGTGAGATGTTTCCGCTGTGGACAAACAGGACATTTTTACAAACAATGTGCAGAAATCAGAATACAATCAACGAAATAGCAAGAGAGAGATTTCGAAAGACTTTCCTCATTTATACAGTGTAAAACTTGTAAGAATTTTCTTTTCTACACCTTGGACGATGCAGTAATTCGTAAGGCAACACGGGTCAATTCGATACTACATTTCCAGGTAAATACACTCCAAACAAATCAAAACCAAATTTTGAAGAAAAAGTGAAACTTGAATCAGTAGTTGATTTAATTAAAGAACAATTGAAAGAAAACAAAAAATCGCTCAGACAGGAAATCGATTTTCTTAAGCAAGAAAACAGAACATTAAAATCGAAGCTCCAGAAAACAATTTCAAAAAGCACAGAACTATCGCGAGAAATAGAAATTCGGAATCTTGAAAACGATTAATTGGAGAGAACAATCAAAACGCTCTACACCAAAAAAGCAGGCTTGGACGTATCAGAACTAGCAAACCAAAAGAAGATAAAAGATTTAACTACTAGTTGCAGGAAATTAGAAACGGAAATAAACGCATTAAGACATAACTCTTGTGAATGCAAAATTTCAAATCCATCGATGTCAAGGCCGAATCAAAACATAGGACAAAATGTAAACCACGATCCATCCCGTGGAAGAAACCAATCCCGAGGAAAAAGAAGACAATATTTTTATTAGACTCTGGGATAGAGTCTTATTTCAGTTGGAAGGAATTTGTGACAGCGATATTTTCCTCTTTGTTTTATTTCGTAACAATTCAAACGTTATCTAAAAGCAAGCGACTATTGTTCTCCAAATTGTTAGCCTACTCGTTAAGAAGTTAATCTATTTTAATTCTAGCATTGTCCATTTCTTGTATCATATATATGTTTTTATACGACCGCAAAATTTGAAAAAATTTTCGTCGTATATTGCTATCACGTTGGCGTCGTCGTCTGCGTCGTCGTCGTCGTCGTCGTCGTCGTCGTCCGAATACTTTTAGTTTTCGCACTCTAACTTTAGTAAAACTGAATAGAAATCTATGAAATTTTAACACAAGGTTTATGACCACAAAAGGAAGGTTGGGATTGATTTTGGGAGTTTTGGTCCCAACATTTTAGGAATTAGGGGCCAAAAAGGGCCCAAATAAGCATTTTCTTGGTTTTCGCACTATAACTTTAGTTTAAGTTAATAGAAATCTATGAAATTTTGACACAAAGTTTATGACCACAAAAGAAAGGTTGGGATTGATTTTGGGAGTTTTGGTTCCAACAGTTTAGGAATTAGGGGCCAAAAAAGGGCCCAAATAAGCATTATTCTTGGTTTTCGCACAATAACTTTAGTTTAAGTAAATAGAAATCAATGAAATTTAAACACAATGTTTATGACCACAAAAGGAAGGTTGGTATTGATTTTGGGAGTTGAGGTCCCAACAGTTTAGGAATTAGGGGCCAACAAGGGCCCAAATAAGCATTATTCTTGGTTTTCGCACAATAACTTTAGTTTAAGTAAATAGAAATCAATGAAATTTAAACACAATGTTTATGACCACAAAAGGAAGGTTGGTATTGATTTTGGGAGTTGAGGTCCCAACAGTTTAGGAATTAGGGGCCAAAAAGGGACCCAAATAAGCATTTTTCTTGGTTTTCGCACCATAACTTTAGTATAAGTAAATAGAAATCTATGAAATTTTGACACAAAGTTTATGACCACAAAAGAAAGGTTGGGATTGATTTTGGGAGTTTTGGTTTCAACAGTTTAGGAATTAGGGGCCAAAAAAGGGCCCAAATAAGCATTATTCTTGGTTTTCGCACAATAACTTTAGTTTAAGTAAATAGAAATCAATGAAATTTAAACACAATGTTTATGACCACAAAAGGAAGGTTGGTATTGATTTTGGGAGTTGAGGTCCCAACAGTTTAGGAATTAGGGGCCAAAAAGGGACCCACATAAGCATTTTTCTTGGTTTTCGCACCATAACTTTAGTATAAGTAAATAGAAATGTATGAAATTTAAACAGAAGGTTTATGACCATAAAAGGAAGGTTGGTATTGATTTTGGGAGTTTTGGTCCCAACAGTTTAGGAATAAAGGGCCCAAAGGGTCCAAAATTAAACTTTGTTTGATTTCATCAAAAATTGAATAATTGGGGTTCTTTGATATGCCGAATCTAACTGTGTATGTAGATTCTTAATTTTTGGTCCCGTTTTCAAATTGGTCTACATTAAGGTCCAAAGGGTCCAAAATTAAACTTAGTTTGATTTTAACAAAAATTGAATCCTTGGGGTTCTTTGATATGCTGAATCTAAAAATGTACTTAGATTTTTGATTATTGGCCCAGTTTTCAAGTTGGTCCAAATCGGGGTCCAAAATTAAACTTTGTTTGATTTCATCAAAAATTGAATAATTGGGGTTCTTTTATATGCCAAATCTAACTGTGTATGTAGATTCTTAATTGTTGGTCCCGTTTTAAAATTGGTCTACATTAAAGTCCAAAGGGTCCAAAATTAAACTAAGTTTGATTTTAACAAAAATTGAATTCTTGGGCCTCTTTGATATGCTGAATCTAAACATGTACTTAGATTTTTGATTATGGGCCCAGTTTTCAAGTTGGTCCAAATCAGGATCCAAAATTATTATATTAAGTATTGTGCAATAGCAAGAAATTTTCAATTGCACAGTATTCAGCAATAGCAAGAAATCTTCAATTGCACAGTATTGTGCAATAGCAAGAAATATTCAATTGCACAGTATTGTGCAATAGCAAGAAATATTCAATTGCACAGTATTGTGCAATAGCAAATATTTTCAATTGCACAGTATTGCACAATAGCAAGAAATATCTAATTGCACAATATTGTGCAATAGCAAGAAATTCCAATTGGATTTCAATTGGAGTTATCTTTCTTTGTCCAGAATAGTAGTTGAATCAACTTAAATCATTGTTTTATACAATATACAATGTATATTCACTTTAACTACCAACTGATAGATTAAAACAATCTTTACCATTCAGTAATAACAAGCACTTTTTTTACATTTTAATATTCTATGATGTATTTAAATGAGTAGTTATTGTTGCAAACTTCATTAGAAATTTGAATTGAGATCAGTTTTGAAATAAGGGAAAGGGGGATGTGAAAAAAAAATTGGGGGTTCAATTTTTTTCATTTCAGATTTCATAAATAAAAAGAAAATTTCTTCAAACATTTTTTTGAGAGGATTAATATTCAACAGCATAGTGAATTGCTCAAAGGCAAAATTTTTTGTTTAAGTTCATTAGAACACATTCATTCTGTGTCAGAAACCTATGCTGTGTCAACTATTTAATCACAATCCAAATTTAGAGCTGAATCCAGCTTGAATGTTGTGTCCATACTTGCCCCAACCGTTCAGGGTTCAACCTCTGCGGTCGTATAATGCTGCGCCCTGCGAAGCAACTGGTTAATTGTATTATTCGTTTATAGCATTACGTGACAAATTTCGTTATTAAATGTAGTTATGATTAAGTAAGATTACGTCATACATTTTATATCGTTTCTATTCGAATGGTCAGTTGGATACCAGCGGTCAAGCTGTACGGACGCCGTGCATTTACAGTGACATTCATTGTGTTTAGTATAGAACATTTATTGGAATTACTATTTGTTTTGTCTTTTCGGAATATTTACCGTTGAACTTTTATTGTAATTAATGTATTGCACTATTGAATGAATCTTTATTGCAGAAGCATAGACATGCTATGGCAAAATTAACAACATATATTACATAATATAAAACATGAATAGACAGCAGAGAACAATAGTATAATTCAATGACATGACATATAAAGTTATGAGACCATATTTGATCGTATATTCCATGCAGCTTTTACATAATTACATAATTTAATCGTAAGAGACTTACTAGAAGCTTGTAGTATATTTAGTAGTTTTCGATCATTAGGCCAAGAACAATAATACTTTGGTAAAAATTGGGTTCGTACAGATCTATAAGCTGGACAAACAAGAACAAAATGATATTCATCTTCAATAACACACATTTTACAACATTCACATAAACGATTTTCTCTAGAAATATTATTATAACGACCTACTTCAATATTTAACTTTAATGTTCCACTACGTAATTTTGTTAACAGACTAACATTATTGATATAAGAAAGATATTTTTCAATATAAAAAGTTAATTTAAATCTTCAATAAAATGACAGTTTACTACATTCCTGAATAGAAGTTGACCAATTCTGCAAGTATTGATCTTTGATACGAGTTTTAATAGTATTTATACATATTGTGGTAGCATCTTGGTTTAACCATACATAGTTTAACCCAAGATCATATAATATATCTCGTATATTTGAGGCCCAGTTTACATAACCATTGATAGCATCGTCATACAAGAGTTTATACACATCATATACAACTTTGGGTTTATTTGTAATAATATGTAACCAATATTTCAATATTTTTTGTTTTCTAACAATTAAAAGAGGTAAATGGCCAAGTTCGCCATATAAAAAACATGTTGGTACATTTCGACCCAATTTTAACACAAATCTACAAAAACGATTATGAATAAGTTCGATATCTTTAGCACGATGGAAACCCCATATTTCTGATGCATAGCCTAAGACGGATCCGACCATACTGTCGAAAAGAAACATCTGTTCTTCTGGAGTGATAAAGAATTGTTTGAGAGAGTTCATTAAAGATGACATGGCTCTAGATCCTTGTTGTGCTAGACGTTTTTGAGTATGTAAAAACTTTCCGTTGTAATGTAATAATACACCAAGGTACACATGAATTAACAACTTGCAGTTCCTTGTTATCATAGTAAAAATTAGTGTCTACTGGTCTAAATCCATTTCTAAATACCACTACTTTGGTTTTATCAGCGTTTACTTCGATATTCCATTTATTGCAGTAAAGTAAAAGTTTATCAAATAAGTGTTGCAGAACAGTCGGTGTTTTTCCAAATAAAACGGTGTCATCAGCAAAAAGTATCAAATATATAAGAATTCCATTCAAAGATATGACATCTTCGTTTACATCAGTGGAGATATCTTGAATAATGTCATTTATAAAAAATAAGAAAAGTAAGGGAGATAACGGCTCGCCTTGTTTTACACCAAGATGGTTATCAAAAGCCTCTGATAGTACTCCACCAGACCGCACACGTAAACGCACAGATGAATAAATAGAATTTACCATTGATACGAATTTACTGCTAACTCCAGATTTGAGAAGTTTGTATATCAAAATTCTTCTGTCCACCTTATCAAACGCCCTTCGGAAGTCTACGAAGCCACAGTACAATTTTAATTTATGCTTAAGAGTATGTGAAATAATTCCATGTAGTGTAAATATAGCGTCAACAGTAGACCGTCCTGGCTGGAATCCAAATTGGTTGTCTATTATATGATTTTCGTCCTGAGACCACGATAACAAACGGTCAGTTAGAATACTTTTAACAACTTTGACAGAATGCTTACTAATATTATAGGTCTATAATTAATCGGACTCGTAAGATCACCACTTTTAGGAACAGGAATAACTAAACATTCAGTCCAATTTTCTGGATATACTCCGATAGCGAATATCGAGTTGAACAAAGTTTTTAAAATAGGTGCGAAAAATGAAGGACATGACGAAAACATCTCACCTACAATTTCGTCGTTACCTGCACTTTTCCCAGATTTAAGTTTCTTTAGTGCTTTGATTATTTCGTCTTCAGAGATGTCCGTATCTAATAAGTCTATATTTACACCATCAAAATAAGTGTTGTTTAAAAGATCTAACACTGTATCAGATAGCTCGGGTGGGTTCATACCAAGAACATTTTCAAAATAACTAAACATTGCTTCGTTGTCCGCTACACACTTTGATTTGTTTTTTGGCTTTAAGGTTGACCAAAATTTCTTTGGATTCGTTTTTGCAATACTACAAAGTTCCAAACCTTTTTTCCTCTTAAAATTGTACTGAGCTTTTCGTTTCACTTTATTGTAAGAATTTCTAGCAATAACGTATTCACTCCTGTTTGCTTCCGTTTGGTGACGTAGAAAAAAGTTTCTTGTGGCATGAAATGTTTTTCGGGCGTTTTTGCAATTTTCATCGAACCATTCATTATTCGTACGATTTTGGCTATCTATGTTTTTATTAATAGAAACTGAGTGTCCAAACACTTTGAAAGCGCTATCATAAATAATACGAGTTATCTCTCTTACGGCGGTATGTATGTCGACATCTAAAGTGATATCATTTACAACTGACAATAGTTTTTCTCTATGAGGTTGTAACATTTGGGCATATTCATCATTTTTACTTGTTTCCCATTTAATGTAATTGCGTGTTGTAGTATTTGTTCTCTTTAGACATATCGTGGAAAAGTTAAGTTCAAAAAATAAAGGCATATGATCCGAGAACTCATTCATTTCTAGAACTTCAAAATCACTAATAATACCATAATTGTTCGGAGACAAAAGCAGATAATCGTTGACACTCGTCCCTTTACTGTTACAAAACGTGAATTTACCATTCGTATCGCTTCCGAGTCTACCGTTAGCTACAGTTAATCCCGTGTTATAGCACACCTGTAATAATTTACGTCCAAAGGTGTTTACAACTTTATCCATTGAGCTTCGATCAGAAATAATGGGGTTTTCAACATGATTTACACTCGTTACAAATTTATCTAATTGATCATTATATAAAACGTCACTCACTTCACCAATGCGACTGTTAAAATCTCCGCATATCATAACAATACCCTTTTCACTATAATCTAAAACAATACTTTCAATAGTCTCATGAAAATCAATATCACAAATATTATAATATTTCGATTTCTCGTGTGGAATGTAAGAAAAACAAACAAAGACATCTTTAAGTGTATTGAAAAACGTGTGCTCAAATTTTAAAAGTAAAATACCATGGTTGACTTTTTTTTCAACAAAAATACCTTTACATAAGTGTTGTTTACAATATACAGCTAAACCACCTTCATTTCTGGTACCAATATTTTTATTTCTACAAAGACAAGAAATTTTTTCAAAACCTTCAATGTTTATTAAGTTATTTTCTTGTAACCAAGTTTCACAAAATAATAAAATGTTAAACTTGTCTATTAAATTCAAAAAGTTATTATCATTATAAACTGATGTAAGGCCATTGATATTCCAACATAAACATTTTAATGTCTCAGAAAGTTCCCTGGAAATGTCCTATGGTTTATATTCTTTACCACCAACAAATATACGATCTTTAACGAAATACGCCTTTATCTCTTGTTCGCGCAACTCCTTAAGTATGGGTAGTTTTTCCTTCCTCCGTATCTGGATTTCTTTAGGCAATTGTTCCGAGCCGCCAAATTCCGTACTTTTCAGATTTTTTGCGTTTCTCTTAACCAAATCTCTACTTTCGAATGTTGCGAATTTTACCAAAATTGGACGTGTTTTTTCACCCTTTTTGCCTAATCGATGAGCATCTGAAATAACCACTTTCGTAGCAGCACCGCATATTTTCATGTTATGTTCACAAAACCTGCCAATAATTTCAGAACAAATTTCCTCCTCAGTTTCTTTAATGTTATAAAAGATTAAGTTATTTTTCATCGACTTCATTTGGATATCAATCAATTCGTCTTTAAGTTTGTTGTTTTCCTTCATCATGTTTTCAACGGACGCATTTATTTCGGCTACAGAATTTTTTTTCCCGCTGACAGATTTCATTTGTTTCGATACTTTATCAAGTTCGGTCTTAAAGGATTCAACTTTATCGAAATTGTTACTAATAAGCTGCGTCGATTTTTCAACTTGCTCCAAACGGTCGTCCATTACTTTGGCATTAACTTCTAGTTTTACAACCTTGGCATTTAAAGAAGTAACTAAGGAGCCTACTTTTTCAAGTTTATCAAGTTTATTTTCAAATGTATCCATTCTCTGAAATAACTCATCAACCCAGACTGGACGTTGTTGGGATGTGTATTGCATGGTTGGCGATACATGTTGTACCTGTTGCATACTAGGATATATGGCACCGGAGTTTGGAGTAGAGCATAGCTGTTGATTTTGTAGTTGAAACATCGGGTTAGGACTAGGCGAGTACATGAAGTTTGTATCTTGAGTAAAACGTTGCTGGTTCATATTGTTCATTAAACTTGGATTGTCAAATGAAGGATTTGTGTGATTGTTTACATTCGTTGTGTCACCTGTGTACAGCTCACCTTTGTTTACATTTGTCGAACTGAGTATGTCTTTCTTTTTACTTTTCTTTTTGGATGGCTTTTTTTCTTTTAAGTCATTTACAATACTATTGTCACTACTATTGCTTCTGTTTGACCTTCTTCTTCTAGGCATATTTCAACACAGAAACTAGAACAATTTCTCACTACCAATGCACTACTGAACACTGTCCGCCATATTGATTGAAGAAGTTGTATATAAACATCGTAAAGCTAAACTTAGTTTTGTTTCATCAGTATCCAGTGACTTTCCCCCGAATTCTAAATATAACAGGAACGACGAAAACCCCTGTTATAGATACATGTACTACGTATCATGGTCGGTTTCCACAAATTTTACTTAATAATATAGTTCAATGCACCTGTTTAAGGAGTTTACATTTTCCAAATTATACGATATTGAAAAATTTGCGATTCCATTCTCGATTTATTTGTGTCAGATGCCCATGGATATATTTTGATTGTCGAAGCTATTCTCTTGTCTTTCTTGAGTTGATTGTGACATCACCGAATGAGACTTAACACTGAATTCGTACTGATCATGTCCAGCACAACGGGCAACACATGTGTAGCCGGATTTGCTTATCCTTTTGGAACACCTGATATCAAACCTGATTTAAGTGGGGTTCGTGTTCATGTTTTTTTATGTTTTCTCTTCGACTTTCGAGTTTTGATTATTCCACCGGTATGTTTTGCCTTTTTGCTATTATTCTGAAAAAAATAATATAGTATCATTGCATCTATACCAGAAGAGTAATTTTTCAACGTCCCTACGTCAAAGGTATGAAGTCAAATATATTCTGACATTGACATACATAAAGATTAAAAATCAAGACCATATTCAGTAATACATTTTTATCTCTGTTAGTGTAGACTTGAAAAGCCGCTTCTTTACCTTAAATTATTCTGTTTATTTTTAGAACTTCAACCTCCTGACTTGACCTTGACCTATATAAAGTTAAGGACAAGGTCATACAATTTTAAATGTATATTTTTATTTTATTTACCCATTACAAATTCGTATTTCAAGTTTAAAGATCAATGTCATACAATTTTAAATGTTATCTGTTTTAATTTATTTATCCTAAAAAGTTCCCTTTCTCATACAAAACTCATTTCAAGGCATATGGAAAGAAATAAGTTTAATTAATGTCTAAATGATATATTATATCATAAAAAAGCAGTACTATTTTTAACGAATGCATATTTATGATCAAAAGTGTTTTTATATATATATTTATCGGACCACAGATGAATTATCACGTTGTGATTGGTTAAATGCCGTCACGTGGTGACCCCCTATGAGACCGTATGGGGCTAGTAAGTTTCATATGGGGTTCATGACGCGTTAATGGCGACGTCATCTATTAATGTTGTTGTGTTTCATTGTTTATTTTTCAACAAAACGCCGCAGAAAAAGTCCAGCGTCCGATAAATTCGTTATACGGTTAACTACTGACCCCCTACGGATCCATAGAGGGTGAATAAAATTCATAGGGGACTCGGCCTCCGGCCTCACCCCCTATGGATTTTACTAACCCTCTATGGATCCATAGGGGTCAGTACCGAACCATATAACTTATAATATATAATCATTGTTTAGTTCAACCCCTATGGGCAATTATTTTAACTAACATAGAAGGTGGAACTGAACCCTGATTTTGCGATCCGTGTCAACAGTTTTTGGCTACCCCATGCATAATAAAGGACGTTTAAAATAGTATATGTTTTAAATTGAATAGGTGATTTGCATTTGTGTGTAGTAATATATTCGGGAACACTAATTGATTTAAAATACTGCAGTATGTGAAACCGGACATCTGTTTATCAAGTATGCAAGTATAAACTTGATTTAAAATTTTCATTTTTTTTGTATATTTGACATCGATTCGTAATAAACATTTTCTGTTATGAAATAGAGACTAATGAAAAAAGCGAAATATAGATTGAGTCTGACTTTTTCATCGTCCTGGCCTCAATTGGGGCAAGTGTTTTCTTATGAATCATCACAACGTTATTTTTTGAAAGTAAATAAAAACTAGAAATTCTAAAAAGGAAGGAAGTCAAGACTTAAATTCCATTCATTTGGTTCCTGTACAATTTAGTTATTGGAATATGACTCACTGAAAGACAAAGCTACATCATCTGAAAACCAAGTAAGTATATGTAAAACTACATTAATTATTATAAAAACGAGGATATTAACAACTACAATTTGGTCACCTGGTCCGAGACCACAATTATTTCGTAGTGCATTTCGTTTAGAACATAAATGAAAATAAAAAAAAAATCCCACCTGCGCTTTCTCAAAGAAACTTTTACAGTGTGTTGTACTACTTTTGGGACAAATTATATCAAAATTATAGAAAACTTCTTCGTCTCTAACTCAAAATATGGACAATTTTATCTTTAGGGCGTCTTGAAATCTTTTGACAGCTTCCGAAGTGCATTTTTTCAACCTTTTTCAGCTGGACTAAATCACTACTTTCCTTTAAAATTCTGGACCCAAATATTTTTACAGTGTAATTTCACTCCCCTACTTGCAATTTGAGGCATTAAACATGGAGAAATAAATTTGGAAGGGGTATAAAAATTAATGGCAAGTAACCCACTGTCAACACTAGGGACTATATTTGTGAACAATGAAAATCAAGGGACGACAATTGTGGTCATGGACCTAATAGGATAGAAAGAGTTGACAAATCTTAAAAAATCTTGGTATGACTTAAGCTTAATAAATTATAACACTGCTTACAAAGTTTCATGACAATAGGATGTATATTATAGACAATAAGTTAAGTTCTATACTCAGCTTTGCGTGTAAAATTTTGACGTTAAAATTGAAAAATTTCAACTATCAACATTTGGGGCTTTAAAAATTAAAGTATTGCAAAAAAATACTTTTTTAATGCTTTAATATATAACTTATCATGTACTAAAAGCAATAGAGTACTCATTTGATTTATCAGATTTGGCATAATTATTTAAAAGTCAAATTTATATGAGCCTGTGCCTAAAAATTGAGGTTTTTCAATGAAGGGGGGCCTTACATGAAGATGTAATATTTTCCAGCAATTTTAAATTTGTGAAGCTTTTTGGTTATAAATAATCCTTACATATGTATTGAAAGTACTTTAAATAGAAAGAAAAATTACAAATAACATAACATATTAGTTTAAAAGGGTCTTAGGCCAAGTAAGACTGGAAAAAATCTAGGGTCAATTTAGGCTGTGCCACATATTTACATTAAAAAATGCATATTGAGGCTATAAGAAATAAAATTGTGTGTTTTTTTTATCATTTCTATACTCATGTGACATGATTCAACAAATCTGAGCACAAAAAGACTCTTGCAATTAGCTTTTCTTACAAACAGTATGGTCTGATACAAAGATTTTTGCCTTTTTAGGAAAAAACTTGCATGCAATTTATTCCCAACAGGCTTATATTTAAACCACTTGCTATCCTACAGAAGAAAAGAAAGATATTACAGGGCCATAAATTACATAGAGGCATGTAGGCAGTTGACTCCTATTGCGGGCTCACTGACAAAAAAATAATAAATGGAGAAAAAAACACTGAAAAGGAAAAAAATGGTTAAGATCATGCATAATTTGTATAGCACTGGTTGCTAGATAAAACAACAAGGTGGTTAATCATAATTTCATGCAGGTGTGTTCAATATTTTGATCTGAACGGTCGGTACCCAACTTAACTCCTTTGCACACATAAAATTTTCCCACCAAATACTATTGCATCTGATACATAGAAGTGACAATGTTGGCAATATTGAATGCATAGAAGTGTTAAAAAGATGGGATTCGTCCAGTCAGAAAAAAATCACCTTAGCATTTGACAAAGTCAGAATAAAACTTTTTGGTGTATACAAAAATTGTTACGTTTTAATAATTTGAACTTGATAGATAAAATTATGAGTTATTGAGTATGCATTTTCATTTTAAGGTTTGAAAATTGTGTCTTTGAAACGAAGTCAAAATTAATTCGATTTGGACAGCCAAATAAGCCGGGTAAACCACAAAAAAATGACCAACTTCAGGGGGCTTTCATTTTAAGTCTTTGCAAAATTTTCCCTAAAGGTAAGTAAATATATCTTGTAAAGGGTCATAAAGCAGGATAAAGCGAAAACAAATCTTACTCTACCGGGACACGTAATCTAACTCTGGTTTATAACTATTTTTAATATATTCCAGGCGCATATTTATTGAAATGTAACAAAAAATTAACAAGTCGTGTATTCTTGGGAGGTACATTGCATACAAGGGAAGACCTGAAAAAATATCCTTTTCTGCATGGAATGGGTCTAAATATTTTTTGCCTCGCTCCACTCGGCGATAATAAACTGCCTCCCCTTACAGAGCAGGCAATTTACGGCCCTGTATTATGTGAAATGGAACAGGTACAATAGACATTGTAAAGTGTTTTTGATACAAATTTAGTGAGGTTTTTATTATGGACTTAAAATTTTATGTACCAAGCTCCCCACTTTTGACTTCATCCAAACAGGGCGTTAGACAAGGGTCATTTATACAACACATTTTGCACATATTGTCTGAGATAATCTTCTTTTCTGTAGATTCAGAGTTCATAAATAAGTAAAAGAACTAGATAAAGGCATAGAAACACAAATATTGACACATGAAAACCTGTCAGATAGAAAGTCAGGATGCCATTTATGCATCAATATTGAAAAAGCTATAAATGCCTATTTTGACCATAAAATGCCAAAATTGGTCATTTTTGCAGAAATTCTATGAAATAAAAGTTAAAATCCTTTAGTTTCATGCTATTTGACAGATTGAAACCATCAAATCATTTAGGAAAGTTGCCAAAGTACAGATTCTATATTTACAGATTTCACCTCTTAAAGAGGTCCGAGACCACAATTATTTCGTAGTGCATTTCTTTTAGAACATAAATGAAAATGAAAAAAAATCCCACCTGCGCTTTCTCAAAGAAACTTTTACAGTGTGATGTACTACTTTTGGCCTGGACAAATTATATCAAAATTATAGAAAACTTCATCGTCTCTAACTCAAAATATGGACAATTTTATCTTTAGGGCGTCTTGAAATCTTTTGACAGCTTCCGAAGTGCTATTTTTCAACCTTTTTCAGCTGGACCAAATCACTACTTTCCTTTAAAATTCTGGACCCAAATATTTTTACAGTGTAATTTCAACCCCCCCCCCCCCCCCCCTTTACTTGCAATTTGAGGCATTAAACATGGAGAAATAAATTTGGAAGGGGTATAAAAATTAATAGCAACACTAGGGACTCTATTTGTGAACAATGAAAATCAAGGGACGACAATTGTGGTCTCGGACCACCTTGCAATATTCAGTGATGAGGGAACACTTCAATAGACTCGATCATTGGAAAAGTGAATATACCAAAGAGTCAAACAACGGCCTGATAATAATAGTAGTTTTGTACTTATCCGAATGTCAACTTTATTTAACCGTCATAACGTTGATTTGATGTTTATTTTGGGGATATTCAGTGGAATAGCTTTGGTTTGTTAAAGGCTACAAAGAGGATCTGAGTGTACAAACGGAATCTTTATTATTATATCTTTTATTTAAAAATGTTTAGGCAATTTTTTAATATAATGCTGTTGTTTTCAAAATATCAAAAGAAACTCAACGAATTTGTGAAACTATAGTAATACTGTTTCTAAGTTTCAGTTGCATACTAATGATTTCGTGATTTACCTAATTTGCGTAAAACGATATTCGGAGAAGTGGTCTACATAGAAAATAACTGTTTAGTGTCTTTAAATATCAGCTGTATTTGTACGAGGCTGAGAAACAGGTTTATCACACATTTTGTACTAATATGTATGTTTTTGCATGGCCAATAATAGCTGGAAGTCAAGGTTGGTTATTAGTCTCGGGGCCAATATCGATATTAGCCCCCGAATTTGACTTCCGGTATAAATCTGCCAATCAAAAACTATTTATAAACAAGATGTCAGCTGATGCAACTGATGCCGATCATGAGAGTTTCTCCGAGTATCAAATGACATTTGAAGTCACATTTCAAGTAAATTCATACAAGAAATGAAAAATGAGAACACAATGAATAAAACCTATGAAGTCTGTAAATCAATATAAAAGAATCTGCTGGAGAAAAAAATGAAAAAATCACCAGTGGAAGTAGTTTTTTGTCCGCCATTTATACTGGACAACACGAAAGTTCCCGTAAAATTTTGACGTAATAATAGAAAATATATGACGCCAAAATGGAACAGTGATATTGTTGTATGCAATTGAAAGTTCAAGTGGAACAGATTTTTTTAAATGGCGTTATTTTTTGGGCTGTATCTGCATGGTTAGACACCTAATTGCAGGATAAAAATGCATACACTACACTTCCACAATATTTTATTCAACAAAATTTCTTATTTAATTAAATGGTCGTTTGGTAAAGCTGAATGCAAATATATTTGCTGCAACTCATTTAAAGCCTTCTTCTCTAATGAGAAAGGTAAATATGCTAGATATACTTACTGGATGTGTGATGAGATGATTGAAATTGTTAATTTTCTCCTTGATCAAATTTATACAGTAATAACTTCTGTTCTTGGATTTAGATATTTCGGTTTTAAACGGGAAACTCCACACTAAAATTTACGACAAAAAGGACGGTTTTTCGTTCCCTATTGTTAATTTTCCATTTTTAGATGGTGATGTTCCATTGGCACCATCTTGCGGTGTTTATATTTCACAGCTCGTTCGCTATGCCCGTGTCTGTTGTGACGTTTTTGATTTTAACGAAGGCAATCTATGTATAACTGATAAATTAATAAACCAGGGATATTGTTACCATAAATTACTTAAAACCTTAACTGAATTTTTCCATAGATATTAAGATTTGGTTTTGCAGTTTGGTTGTACCTGTAGAAAATTTATTTCTAACGTGATAGCACATCCTCATTTTTACGGAAATGTGTTAACCGTGTCCAGAAATTTAGAAATGATCCTTGTAAACTTATCGCTCCTTTAAATAAACTTATTCTAAAAGGTTACCAATTCAACACTGTAATCAGATCATTGAATATTGTTTTTATTGGTATAAATATTGATTTGTTATCATTAAATTAAAAGCAAACTAAATATTACTAGTATGTTATATACATATACAAATTCATGGATCTACGATCTGTCAATACCCGTAACTTGGCATTGCACAAGGTCATGTTTTTCTCTGACTGTTTATGACGTCTTTACACTAAATCCATTGGATGTTGGATGTGTACGGATTGATAGTTTAGTCTTAGATGCATGATTTTTTTTATTAGTTGTTAGTGGCTTTGACCTAGCTGTCAGATAACTGCGAGTACTCTCAGATCTGTTCCTAGTGTTTTTTTGTTGTCGGGATGTACAAGTTCCCGGCCACGTCTACTTGTATTTTTGTCCATCTGATGAGTTAAGCCTTTGTAAACTTATTTGTATAGTTCGTTCTTATGTTGTACTGTTAAACAACTGTCCCAGGTTTGGAGGAGTGTTGGGATCCCGCTAACATGTTTAACCCCGCCACATTATGTATGTATGTGCCTGTCCCAAGTCAGGAGCCTGTAATTCAGTGGTTGTCGTTTGTTTATGTGTTACATATTTGTCTTTCGTACATTTCTTTTTTAAATAATGCCGTTAGTTTTCTCGTTTGAATTGTTTTACATTTGTCAAATCGGGGCCTTTTATAGCTGATTATGCGGTATGGGCTTTGCTCATTGTTGAAGGCCGTACGGTGACCTATAGTTGTTAATGTCTGTGTCATTTTGGTCCCTTGTGGACAGTTGTCTCATTGGCAATCATACCACATCTTCTTTTTTATATTAGTAGATGATGTTCGATGATTTAAAAGAAAACCATTGTTTAATACGATTCTTACTGTACTTGGCTCGTGAATTTGTGGGTTATTTTTACAAAACCTCTGTGAAATAATTGATGTAATTATTACAATATAGTTGTTCTATAAGTAGATCTTGGTTTTGTTCTTATTTTACGGCCATGGGTATTAGCAAAATGATAAGGTAATGAGTTAGAATTGGTATATAATAGTAAAATCAAAAGGTTTTATTTTTAGCCTTTGTTTCGGTTTTGACCTTTTATTAACAATAATATGCATTTTGAAAGTTTAAAGAGGCAGAAATTTCTCGCGTTTCATGATAGTTGTGCTGATATTAGATTGATATACTCGTACATCAAGTAAAAACATATATAAGTAAATGGTTTTCTTTATTTATCGATATATTTTGTTCCTCACAATAAATTGCCCAAATGCAAACCGCCATAAAATGTCACAAACAAATACAATGCAACACTTCTTGAAATCAGCCTTTGATATCTTATGATAGGTAAAGAAAGTCCCAACTTATCCAATTGATATCTCATATTTTTAATAGTATAAAATTTCTCACTCCATATATAATTACCTTTATTTGTTATAATGTACACACGGTTTTCGACAACTTTAAATTATATAATTATGCAATAAAATAATAAAACATGAGTTAACACATTTTCAAGGGTAAATAGATATGATATCAAACTATGAAGGCATTTTTCAATTTATAAATTTTATTGTTGAACAATCCCTTTTTTGGTTAAAAGATCTATTGATTATTGTTACGATTCTTCTTTTGTGTTGAAAATTAATTAAACAACACTCAGTTACGTACCTATACTTCTTTTGTCATAATTATGGATGTTGTCTGATTTTGGATCTTTCTTCTATTATCAGTATGATCTTTGTATTTGACAGAATGATATAGCGTTTCTATATATATCTTTATTTCTAAACAAACCAAGTTACATTGATACAGAGATACACTCAAATTAATTATGTAATAAAGTTTAGATCATAGATTAAAGAAGATGTGGTATGAGTGCCAATGAGACAACTCTCGATACAAGTCATAATTTGTAAAAGTAAACCATTATAGGTCAAAGTAGGGTCTTCAACACGGAGCCTTGGCTTTACACCGAACAGAAAGCTACAAAGGGCGACACAAAATGACTAGTGTAAAACCATTCAAACGGGAAAACCAACTGTCTAATCGATATAAAAAAAAACCGAGAAACACTTATAACCCACATCAACAAACGACAACTACTGAACACCAGGTTCCTGAATCCTGACTAAGGACCGGTGCAACGAATGCAGCGGGTTTGACGTTTTAATATGTAACAACCTTCACCCTAACCTGAAACAATAGTGTAACATCCCATCATAGAAAGACACACTATTAGTTTAGTCAAACTAAGATTTAACCTCAAACTAATTGCAACAAAACATGTTTTAGTTCTAATCTATAGCATTATGCCCTTTATATGCACAGAAAAAAGTCCCATAAAATCTAACTTGAGGAAAGCTCAAAATCAGCTTTTTTTTTATTTCCTATGGAAATTAACATGGAAAGGGGAGATAACTCCGCATAAATGAGTCTTTTTTTATCCGTTTTTGGTTGATTTTCTAGAAATTTATGTAAAGTATAATACTTTGATGGGGTTATATGTTTGTATTTGACTAAATTACATAATCTTCTGCTCATGAAATGTACAAAACCGAAGTGTTATGGGTAGTTTTATTTTTTTCGTGCATTTTTCATTAAAGAAATTGCAAATATGAAGCTTTGTGACCATTTTGAAAAAATAATGTAAAAATTTGGTATAGTTTATATCTGTATATCATATTTTTTCTATTTAGTCTATGATGCATGATTTTTTTGATTATTTGTTAGTGGCTTTGACCTAGCTGTCAGATAACTGCGAGTACTCTCAGATCTGTTCCTAATGTTTTTTTGTTGTCGGAAGTACAAGTACCCGGCCACGTCTACTTATATTTTTCCATCTGATGAGTTAAGCCTTTGTAAACTGATTTGTATAGTTCGTTCTTATGTTGTACTGTTAACCCACTGTCCCAGGTTTGGAGGAGTGTTGGGATCCCGCTAACATGTTTAACCCCGCCACATTATGTATGTATGTGCCTGTCCCAAGTCAAGAGCCTGTAATTCAGTGGTTGTCGTTTGTTTATGTGTTACATATTTGTCTTTCGTACATTTCTTTTTTTAAATAATGCCGTTAGTTTTCTCGTTTGAATTGTTTTACATTTGTCAAATCGGGGCCTTTTATAGCTGACTATGCGGTATGGGCTTTGCTCATTGTTGAAGGCCGTACGGTGACCTATAGTTGTTAATGTCTGTGTCATTTTGGTCCCTTGTGGACAGTTGTCTCATTGGCAATCATACCACATCTTCTTTTTTATATTAGTAGATGATGTTCGATGATTTAAAAGAAAACCATTGTTTAATACGATTCTTACTGTACTTGGCTCGTGAATTTGTGGGTTATTTTTACAAAACCTCTGTGAAATAATTGATGTAATTATTACAATATAGTTGTTCTATAAGTAGATCTTGGTTTTGTTCTTATTTTACGGCCATGGGTATTAGCAAAATGATAAGGTAATGAGTTAGAATTGGTATATAATAGTAAAATCAAAAGGTTTATATTTAGCCTTTGTTTCGGTTTTGGCCTTTTATTAACGATAATATGCATTTTGAAAGTTTAAAGAGGCAGAAATTTCTCGCGTTTCATGATAGTTGTGCTGATATTAGATTAATATACTCGTACATCAAGTAAATACATATATTAGTAATTTAAAATGGTTTTCTTTATTTATCGATATATTTTGTTCCTCACAATAAATTGCCCAAATGCAAACCGCCATAAAATGTCACAAACAAATACAATGCAACACTTCTTGAAATCAGCCTTTGATATCTTATGGTAGGTAAAGAAAGTCCCAACTTATCCAATTGATATCTCATATTTTTAATAGTATAAAGTTTTTCACTCCATATATAATTACCTTTATTTGTTACAATGTACACACGGTTTTCGACAACTTTAAATTATATAATTATGCAATAAAATAATAAAACATGAGTTAACACATTTTCAAGGGTAAATAGATATGATATCAAACTATGAAGGCATTTTTCAATTTATAAATTTTCACTGCATGAAATGATACGTTTACAAAATTTATTCATAAATTAAATTTCTAGTTTTGAATTTCAGGTCTGATTTATGAAGAATTATTTTAGTAGTTTATGAAAGTTTAATAATTTTTTTAAATTTCTTATTTTCTTAAGTTTAATTCCGATTTATGGGTTATTAAACTTGTTATTTATTTGAAAAATAATAGCAGTTTAAATTTGTTATTTAAAAGGTTTAAATCTAGTTTATCACCGTTAAATTTTTCGTTTAAATATACGTTTATTTTTTATCAAAACTACTAATATCAGACGATTTAACTGAAATTTAATTTAGATTAAATAACAAGTTTATACTGATCAATTTTTGTTCGGTAAATTTGAAATTTAATGCCAGTTTTGGTATACGTTTATTTTTTATCGAAACTACTAATATCAGACGATTTAACTGAAATTTAATTTAGATTAAATAACAAGTTTATACGGATCAATTTTTTTTCGGTAAATTTGAAATTTAATGCCAGTTTTGGTAACGTGTTTTACATTGTTTTATCGGGGCCATTAATAGCTGACTATGCGGTATGGGCTTTGCTCATTGCTGAAGGCCGAACGGTGACCTATAGTTGTTAATGTCTGTGTCATTTTGGTCTTTTATGGATAGTTGTCTCATTGGCAATCATACCACATCTTCTTTTTTATATTATGTTTCTTGTTTAATTTCAATGATGAAGTAACTCTTCTTCTTAAGGGTCAACAAGGCTTCACTACTGTCATATGAATACATGTTGTACAAAATAAAATGGAGCGAAAACGTTATTAAGAAAACAAGACGACTTTGCGATCGGGCTTATTATAATTGTTCAAAAGGAAGAAGAAGAAAAAAGAAACTTTCGTTGAAAAAATATTTACAACTTACGTAAATCAATATTTAAATCTTGAAAATCCCCCAAACCTTTAGAGATTTTCAAGTAAGTAAAGGTCTTCGTCAGATTTCCATGGACGTTCTGTAAATATCTTTTATCCCAGTAACAGAAAATACAAAACACAACAAATAACAAGAGCTTGGATAATGGCTAAATTTCATTGATTGATTTTTATCGTCTTTTATAAGGAATAATTCAGTTATGAATAGTTTAAACAACATGTATTTATCGAAGTACATATGTACATATCAACAACACAAATAGAATATATTTTTAGAAACAAGCAGTTTTGATTATCCCCCTTATTATAAACTAAATATATTTTGACATTTTGACATTTTTCTTTCATTTGATATTTATAATAATCATATATATACGAAATTTACTTCTATACAGTGCACTTTGTCAGATATTTTTTAATTATCGTATTACTTTTTTGATAATATTGATGTTCACGGCGTTTTGCATTTGCGCCGATCTGCATTTCATTTGCGCCGAATGAAAATTTTCAAAATCGGCGCAAATGTCATACGCCCTAATGATGGGATGTAACTCTTTTTGTCAACAATCATATCTGTTTCAGAGGAAAATATTTATTTTAAAAATAAGTTATCTCCCATTACATTGGAAAGCGTAAAGATTTAAGATTATACATTTTAAAATTTGTCTTTCTTTTTAATATATTCAACACAGTTTTACAGATGGGTGGATAATTCTTTAAAAAAAAATAACCAAATGTGCCGCATACTAGTATAAAAGGGCACACTAAAAAAAAGTAAAAGCTGTTTTAGCGCAAATTTCACAATATTCACGAAGTAAACGGGATTTTTTTTCCCAGTCGTCGTATTTTGCTAACGACTCTTTCGCAAATAATGATACCCGTTTGTACAACATAAATCGCTTTTCCGTAAGTGAAAGTTATGCGGACGCATTTCATTTGCGCGCATTTTGTGATTATTAAGTCTCCCAAACAAAGTTTGGAGACTTATTGTTTTTGCTCAGTTCTTATTATTTTTATTATTCTTCTTCTTCCTCTTCTTCTTCTCCTTCTTCCTCTTCTTCCGCCACTTTAAAAATGAACTTGTCCGCAGCGTTTCTACAAATCGCTTGTCAG